>JAIPRM010003764.1:0-24988 GCA_025469315.1 Stegophylla sp. TES_Ste_2020 | reverse complement strand
GCAAATCCGGTTTCAAAAAGTTACTGATCGAAACTTTTGGACAAGTATTTCCATACAAAAAGTTGTACACAGAAAAAAATAAAATAAACATCATTGTAAAAACACTAGCTTCTTCACTTCGTTCAGAATCTAAAATAACCGTAACATCCGAATATAGTCATTACATAGTCGTCATAAAAACCGACACAAATTAGTACATAATATAATATATGATTTTTTATCAGACTTCAATTTAAGGTCATTATTACCGGTGTCATTATAAACGACTTTTATTGTAATTAGTAACATAAAAAAAGGTCGATAGGTTTCAATAATACAACCTCATCTTTCATCTGAATTGAATGACATCAATATCAAGTTGTTTAGTCTTATTTCGGCTATTGTCACGGTCAAAGCTATTTTTCTAATGAGATTTGGCTTTGAAAAAACAACGCTCTACTGTCGCAGTGTAAACACCAACCTACACACCTACCACAATAATTTTTGTTGTTCAACGAAACACAAAATATAAAATATGTTCAAACTGCTTCTGATTAATGATTACATTTAATTTTAGATAAATACGTAATGGGACGAGTTAAGCTATAATTAGTTTAATCACTAATTGGTGAACTCGTAATTGTTGATTCATCCCGTTCCTGTTAATAATTTGGTGTTTTATTTTATAAAAATTATAAGACATTTCTCATAGCATTGTCTATCTATAAGTTTTCATAGAGTTTGAATTTAAAAAAATATAGTTTTAAAGGCGTTTTTGTTAAATCTTAGATATTTTTTTCCTAAATGTTAAAAAAATATATTGAGAATTTCGAAAAATGATCTCTTGAAAATATTATCATCTCTAGAGGCAATGTGTAATGTGTAATTCAAAAATTTGCTAGTCGAAACTTTTAGACAAGTACTTCCACACGAAAGAGTGTTTCCAGAAAAAAAACAATAATAACTATAAAAAATAAACCTCATTGTGAAAACACTAGCTTCTTCGCTTTTCTCAGAAACCAATATATATATATAATAACTTATAAAATTGTATACATAATTTGAAAAGTTCAATTACTTTATCAAAAAATATATTTTAGTAGTATTTTAAATAATTGTTTCGAAGGGGTCAGGTTCAATATAGTACTAAAATACTTATTAAAAATTATTTTACAACACTGTCAATGTTGGATGATACTTATCTGAAAGTAGATTTATTTACACCGTGTTTTACCGCCGATTTTGCGTGTTACGGCCACTTTCGAAACTTTTAACTGCCAAACAGTGTTGTAATATAATATTGTAGTTTTGAGTTTTACATTTATAAGCCGATGCCTATGACAGGACAGAATAACGCAATGTTATAAATGATCGGATGATATCAATATACCTATGTATTGTATTAATAAGTATTAAATTAATAACAGTGTCGTATAATTTTATCTACAACCGAACATCCGCATGATTTACGGTCTCCGTTTTTATTATATATACCTTCTTATTCCTGTTTGGAAAATCGCATTTTATTAACGTGGACGAAATATAATAATATTATTTCGTCCATGCACTTTTCCGATTATCTTTATAGTCACGTCTGAAAGCGGTCTCGTTCCTTTGCAAAATATTGGTGACGCGGTGGCGGTGGCGGTGTGAAATAATCTCGCAATTACAACAGTAAATTTTTTCCTCGCATGTATACTTTTGTAATAATTATTCTCGGACAGACGACCGGATAACTGATCTATATTTTATATAATAATATATGTATTCTATACGGTAATTATATATTGTCTACCAACGTAAAAATAAGGGAGAATGCAAACCAAAAAAGGTGTAAATTAAAAGCAAAAGTACCCTGCACTCGGGCTGTATTACAATCGGATGAAAAGTCAATGTGGATTTTATACATAAATGTAGATAATAATATAATAAAACGTCTAAGTATTGTTATCATGAGCAGTATGTAATTTTGACTTAAAGATGTCTTTACAATTATTAGTGTAATATGTTATGTAATGTATAAGGTCCGGATTCCAATGCAAAATGCGTATCTATTTTGGTGATCTCAGACAATGCTTTCCAAGTACATAATTTGTTTCATGTAACAGAGAACTCAAAAATGAAACTTTTATTTTGCATTTTTCGATGTTTTTTTTTAATTTTTAGAGCATATTTTAGCATTTTTCGGTCATTTTATTCATTTAAAGACATATTTCAACAATATACTTACAATTTTTATAATGTATAGTATCAGCTTTACATAATACGAATCAATGATTTAAATTTAACTAATTCAAAATATTATACAATATGTTTTTTGGGTTTTTCCTTAAAAATATCTAGAAATCTTTCTATAATTGCGATAATGTCTTTATTTTATCTTTACTTATGGATGCCTAGACTTGGCAGATGACAAAATATAATAAAACAAATTAAAACACAAAAACACAAAGGACTTTTTTAAGAGTATTTTCTACCATGAAAATTTACCATCATGCATTTAATCATAGATTCATTTTTAAGGGCATTTTTGGCTGTTTTTTAGAGCATTTTTCGATGGTTTTTAGTGCGTTTAAATCCGGGCCCTAGTAATGTATATTTATCACATTATAACATTAGTCGGCTAATCTCGACATCAACAAGCCTCCGGACATACATTATATAGATATATATATATGTATATAACACGGAAACAATACTCGCGGCGTGGTGGTGGGAATGATCAGAGGGGGACTCGGCACTTATTTCTTCAAAAACTATTTCTGCGCACTTCGTTCATTATTACAACGTATGCACAATGTGTCATTAGGGTCAACGGAAGAGAGACTTCTAATGTTCCGTATTTGCCTTTTTTCCATTTTTGCTTTATAGTTTTTCTCGTTCTCCAGTTTCGTATCTCTAATTATTTGTAGAAAAAAAAAAACAAAAAAAATCGAGCGCGTACGTGTGTAGTGGCAAATAATATAAAATATATAATAATGAAATTTAACGGGAGCATCATGATGTTACGGTTGATTTCTCGCTCACGTCCGTCCGAGTTAATTTGCACAAATTTACAAAAAAAAAAAAAAAAAATATGCTTTTTTACTATAACTAATCCTCGTTAGACACGTTATATTATATTTACAGGTAACTATAACTACCTATAATATGTATGCGTGTGATGGGATGTATTTTCGACACGCATTCCTCGATAATCAAAATTATATTAGTTATTATTACTCGCGTACGACAATCAATCGATCTCGACGATACAATAATAATAATAATAATAATATTACGACCAACATTCGGTTAAATAAAAAAATACACGAATGGTAATAGTATTGTACAATATGTGTAGTATTGTGTGTCGACTGCTGAACTGTCGTGAGATTTTTCGGGCCCTATAGGGCTGTCCAAAGAGATGTGACTTTAGAAAGTGCCAAATTTATTTATGACTCCGTGCGGCGACTTATATCGGGTTTTGTTACGGTAAAAACAACCGCTCATTCAAACTTATGTTTTTATTGATTTCTATCGATCCAATGTAATAAGAAATATTGTAGTTTTTGTATAATTTACCCACATATAATAGATAAAATAAAGAATAGAAGGAAAAAAATCGCAGTAATTTTGATACATTTGTGAATGTTTTATGTCGATTCGACGAATGGTTATCAATAGAGATAGAATGTTGATGACTTAAAAAAATACCAAAAATGACACTAAAAATATGTTTTAATGACCAAAAAATTGTTAAAAATGACAATAAAAAATTACCTAAAAGAAAAAAAAAATCGCTTAAAATACAAATTTATAAATATGTAATTATAAATGTTCAAACATATTTAAATTAAGATAGAAAATTAAAAATCGACGTGAACGTCAAAACTTAATGTCGTTATATCGACAGAGAGATAATCGGGTTGATGGATACAATTTATAAATATAATATTGGATAAGCGTGTACATCAGGGTGTATTCTGTAAAAGCAAATGTTATATATTTTGTATGGTATATTGTGAACATCTCATATATACGAGAATTGTAACAAAACTCTCCAATAACTATTATGAAAAATTTATTTTTAAAAATTTTAAATCGTTCTTGAAAGTCTTAATTTTATTAGAAAAATGACCAATAATTTACAAAAATTACAAAAAATGACTTGTAACGTGAAATAACGAGGTAAAAATTTTAAAAAATGACATTTAAAACACCTAAAAATGCAAAATTTAATTTTCATATTCTGAATCAAGGGTGGCATGAAACGAATTTTTAGGTTTGACAGCATTGCATAGGATTAAAGGAAAAAAAAAATGAATTTTTCATCAACATCATATCTCTAGTTATCAATAAAGAAGGTGTAAAAATAAGATTAACGATATCGAGCGTTTCAAAACTATTCACGTGCTCGAAAAAATGATTTGGAAATAATTTTACGAGGATTATTATTTTCTTACTACTTTTGGATGTAAGAAGTAAATAAAAAATTGTCCTCGGGTGCCACTGAAATTCGGTCTACGTGCCGACTTTGGTTCGCGTGCCATGGGTTCATCACCTCTGCTCTGCGGACCGAAAATATACAAGTCTTATTTTTACTTGGATACATCGGGGCTCTTCCACCTGCAACACCAAAGTCCACGTTAAAATTTGTGTATAAAATATTATTTAAATTAGAAAAACTTTTAAACATGGTTACAACAAACAGCTTAACACATTTAAAATTATATCATGAAAACAATGTTTCCTTTTTCTTTTTCAAAATTATTAAAATAAATAAAATCGGTATATATCCGACTCCTGGACTTGCTTTAATACCCCCCCCACCCCGCCCGACCCAACCATCAAGTCCGAAAACTCGGCCAGTCCCCGGACTCCGAACTCCGGGGACAGTTTTGTATTATTTATTTTCGTCTATGAATACATTTACATAATAATATAATAATATTCCGTTTATATTTTTTTTTCGCGCGCGCGCCGTGCGTCGTCGAATGAAAAAGCGACGCGCGTCCGAGTTTCTCGCGTCTGTTCGCCGTGTATACAAGCCACGCCCGTCCGAGAGAAAAACGCACGACGACGAGGAGAAGGAACCGTATATATATATATATACGTATATATAGGTATACACTTTGTGTGCATGTATTATATGTAAAAAAAAAACTATACCTCGCTGGGGGGGGGAGGTGGCGCTTACTATCCGAATTTCGGCCGGGCGGATATTCAAATCGACCTCGCCCCCGTCGGTGGGGACGGTGTTGCGGCGGAGCGGCTAGAGGGGCGGTAGCGATTTCCACGGTAATATTATTATTATTATTTATTATTATTATTGTTATATTTTCATACACACACGAGCGCGTGACGGCGTATAACCCTATCGGCGCGGTGCCGCACATGCGCACACGACCCGTTCGATATTACAATATAATATTATACGCGAGCGCCCGCAGCACGCGCGCGAGGGTCGTGCGTGTGTGTACACGTGTATATTATTGAAAATCCGTCTCGCAACCCTTTTATTCCCGTATATTCCCGTATTATATTCCTTTACTCCTTACCTCAAACCCAACCCCCCCTCACCCCCATCTCTCGCGGTACCGTCTCGCCGGCCGTTCCTGTTGTTCTCCTCGCGCGCAGCCTGCTAGCAGCCGCATTTACATCCCATCTAACCGATCGATTTCCACCGCTTAGGCTCCCAAGTATGTATGCATGTATACGCGCGCGCGCGCGCGTGTGTGTGTGTGTGTATCAGGTGTGACAATCGTACTTTTGAGTGCCGCATTAATTTTTCCAAGTGTCACCCGCACGATTATTTTTTTAAACATTTTTTTCATTTTTATTTAATTTTTTTTTTTTTTGTCTCATTGTTTTATCGATTGAATAATGAAATGATAGAATAGAAAAAAAAACCTATTTAGACTAATTACTCGCAAAGTTATGGGACATTTAAAATTAAACGACCAATTGTTACGATTGTTACGAAATTAGCTCTGAGTTAAAAGTTTATTATTCGATTCTAGACTGGTTTTTTTTTTTTTTTTAACAGTTTAAAGAACAATAATATCTAACTGTAACATATTATAATATGTATAAAAATAATAATATGTAATTAGCATAATATATGTATAACAATTAGAATAATAATAATACAGATAAAGAATAACGGAATATGATAATTAATAATAATGTCATTTTGTGACAAACAAAAAATTTTGGTAACCACTAGTAACATAGAAAATATAATTCACTCATGACTTTTTTGATATTTATCCGATTATTTTGCTCGGAACATCATTAGATTCGTATTTAAATTTACAACCTATGTTATCAACGCAGTATTTTGATGAAAGCTCTGTTTTAAAATTTTTAAAAGCGAAAACGCGAAAGAAATTCTTAGCGAAAACGGGTGTTTTAATGAAGTATTTCAACGAAATATTTCAACAGAACAAATGTTTTGTTCTCGTTTAAAACACATTTTTATATTATTAAATTTAATGAAATTAAATAATAATATTTAATTAGTTGTGATGTGTTATCATGAAAAATAATTACGCGTAGATAGTTATCAAAACGAAACGATTTGTCCGTTGTTCATTAGTTGTCATTGATAGACAGAAAATATCAATACAGATGTTTTTCGGTTTATTTTAATGTCCTCAGAGTTTCAGTCATGTTCGTAAATCGAAAATAACAATGTAATTAGTTCCCAATTGGCAAAATTCCAGTTGGGAGTGAACAGTGGTAGAAGTCGGTGTTGAATGAAATACCTATTTAATATATATAAATTATAAACAAATCTAAAGAAAATTCGCTAACAAGTGATTTCAAATGTTTGTTGAAAGTCAACGTCAACCACACCATTACGGTTTAAATCTAATACAAAAAAAAAAAAAAACGATTAGAACGTTCTTAAATACAAATCTTATAGTCTGTTTTATTCATTAAATTATTATTTCCAACAAAGCAATTATGAACAATTTTAATTTGATCGATAATTCCACATACGGAGTATAATGCTAAATTATCAAATCGAAACAAGTGTAAAATTTGTGGATTCAATATTCATGTACGTAGTACGTACCTACTGTAAAATTAATTTTGCTTTAAACAAAAAGGATTATCACTAAGTGTGGTCATCCTAATATTAACCCAGAATGATACTTGGATTTGAATTGTTTTAGGTACAATTCTAAGAACTACAGTTTCATGAGAAAAGCGTTATGAAATTTCTTATAGGTATAATATTTTAATACTTACTGATGTCATAAAGCTTAAACTCGGTTCGAAATATATATATATATGAAATATATACTCCTTTCATATAAAAAATGAATACATCTGTATAATATGAACATAAGACAATTGTTTTTTAATTAGTGGATTTGTATAAGCTTTGAATGTATATTATTTTCAAGTATGTGAGTGTGTATAATAATAACATTTTAGTTTTTCCGCAATTAATATTATTGAATAATTATGCGTCTAATTTTTTTTTTTTTACATTTACCGTAATGCCAAATTACCATGGAAATTTTCATGAAGAAAATGTATCTTATAAAGTATATTTTAATTACACAGATCTCATTCGAGTACGTTTTTGGTGATTAGTGCATAATAATATGCTGTATTTTAATTTGGTGATTAGTGCATAAAACCATAATTATATAACTGTTTTCCTTCCATTAAAGTTCTGAACTAATGTTCGTTTGATGAATAATGAAAAAAAGTCAAAACATATTACACTTCCTCTATCAGCATATTAATAAGTGTTATGATATTACGTATATCTACTATATTCATGGTACTCTTCGCTTCTCGGGCGGGATACCGTTGGTAGGTGGGCTGAAAATATCAAGTTGAAAAAGAGTTTTCATAAAAATAAAAATAAATAACATTGTAAAACACTAGCATTTTGACTTTACTCAAAATCAAAAAATTAAACACATCTACACATCGTTGTCAGATATCCATATTAAGCTGCTTATCTTCCCCATCGATCTCGCGGAGTCTGTAAAATAACGTATTTTCTATTTTTATAATTGTTATGAAATATTCTACCACTAAACTTCACAGGTTCGTTTTAAAGTTACAGTGCCTCGATTCATTTGTGAATCGGGTCCCGATTATTAAATTATGTTTATACACACACATAGCCGCATCCGGTGTTCCGGTGTGTGCGTGTGCGTGTGTGTGTGTGTGTGTGTGTGTGTGTCGAGAGGGGAAAGGAGTCGCGTTGAAGAATATATAAACCCTTATCGAAATCGGAATGAAATTAATAAATAAATAAATAACAGCCACCTTCCTCCACCCGTAAGGCAGTTGTTATATTATACTTGACCGTAGAGTCGATACACGGACAGTATCGATCAATAATAATAATAATAATAATAACAATAGTAATGGTAATAAGACGAGAGTTAAATATAATTCACGTGTGTGTGTGTGTGTGTGTGTGTGTATGTGTGTGCGTGCGCTTGATTGTCCGGTGCCCTTCGAGAATAGAGGAAAGTCGGAGAAAAAGTAGTGACGCTGCCGGGTCGTATAATAAATCGATGGAAGCGATTAAAAACAAAAAGGCGGCGGCGGCGGCGTCAAGGGGAGGTAAGTGTGTGCGCGCGTAACGGTGCGGCGTCTAACGAAACGCGCCGGACGAATCTATACATATAATACACGTATTGTATATGTGTATACAACTACTACTAGACGTATATACGTGTTAAACACAATATGTGTTTAATACGGCATATATACAATTTTCATATATATATATATATATATGTATAGCCTCTAAAGGTACAAACCGTGTGTATCACCTCGTCTAGCATTCCGCGTGAACACACACACACACACACACACACACACACACACCAGGGACGGGTTCAGAAGGAGAGGGTCAAGGGGCCGTGATCCACCCCAGACATATTGACTCGCATTTGAATATTTTCTAAAAACCGTATGGAAAAATTCAAAAATTTCCTGACTTCAATACTGCACTGTTGAAAAGTGACCCAATTCTAAATAAATATTATGCTCTGACAATAATGATAAAACTATAAAAAAAAAAAATGCTCTAATAACATAAAAACAGTTAATACAATACAAAACAAAGTTTCCCTTTTAAAATTCCTGGTACATGAGTCGAGTTATTTGGGAACTTACTCTTCGAATTCATTGTCCTACAGCAGTCTCTCATCCAAAGAAAATTCCCTTTGCATTTTGCATACAAAAAAATAATTTTTTATACACACAGAACTTATAACAAATTTTATGATTGAGTCACTGTCCAAGTGCATTTTTTTGAGTTTATAAATGCCTTTTTAGGTTTTTTACTACATTGAACTCACAGCCTAAAAATGAGATGGTAGTAATAAATCGAATACCAAACAATTTGCACATTGTAGAAACTTCATAATGCATGCCGATTTAACTCACGCGCGCGTTCACAATAAAATATTAATTACCAGCCACACACACACACACACACACACACACACACACACTAGTTTTATTTATACTGTAATTATAATTGTATCACCGTTTCGAGAGTATGTAAAACCTTACGTTAAAAAACACCAAAAGTGAGCGCGTATCGCCACTATTTGTAACTAATATATATATATATTTATTTTTTTTAGTATTTATTGTTACATTCAATTATTAATAAGGAGTTTTTGTATTTTTTGTTGTGTGTGTTTTGTGTTAAGTAATTATTTATATAGGTTTTAAGAGGTAACAGCTGGCCAGACTGCGCGCCGATAAATTGTGAGTTATTATTTGTATTTAATTATTATATTTATTTATTATTGAGCCAAAAGGGCTAGTTATCAATTTATTATTCTTTTGTTATTTGTGTTGCTGTGATTTTTCGATACTTAACTTAATTAAATTGTTGTTCCGAAGGGACCAAAATTATACCAATAAATATACAGCAACATAGTTACCATAATAAAATCGTTTACCATTTTTTAAATTTAGAGTTACCTTTTTTATTTTCAATAGTTTTTAAGTACACATACACGTATACACACCTGCACACACGTACACACACGTACATACACGTACACACACTCACCACATACGTAGCTCATCAGAATTTGCGCGGCGTTCCCCAACCACTTCTGATTGAGCTACAAATACCCAAATACACACAACATAGTGTGACCGTGCGACAACGCGCTCGTTAAGTGGCGTACAGTTGGTACGCAATAAAAATAGGTTCAGCTCGAAGAAAATAGGTATCCGGGTTTGCAAATTATTAAACTATGCGTTAAAACACGTATAATAATGCAGTGACGTTTGACTAGAAAAAAAAAAATTGAAATCTAAATCTTTTATTTTAAAATAATAATATTTGAACATTGGAACTGCATACACACATTTACTTACAATAGTTTTGAGATCGAGACTTGGGTCTGGAAACTTGAATAAATTCTGAATTTAATTCACGGAACCCTTGTGATTATCGTGCGGATAGGCAGTATATTCGTTGCAGATAAGCGTTGAACTAAAATTTCGAATAATTTATAATTACTTTTGAAACTGTGACTTAAAAGTTCTGGCAGAATAATATATTTATTCTGTATTGGATAAAAAAATGCAAGGTGCATACACCTATACATAATAACGATAATAATAATAATAATAATAATAATATGCGCAATGTGCAACAAGATGGGTCCTCTGGCTTACCTAAAACATTATAATATACCTACACGAACACACCTGCTGCAGGAATCGTAATGATATTCTTCGGATTTCGGTGTCAGCATTTCGTTATTTATGGACGCATGAAATTCTTTTGAAACTACCGCGGGATTCCTTTGTGTAATGTCGTGTTGAATAAGAAACCGTCAAACTACCGAACGAATATTTTATAATAGAAACCCATTTTTTTTTTTTGTTTTTTGTTTGATCGTGTCTTTGATGCTCGAATATTCGTAGTGTTTTATTCAACGGTTAGTGAATGTTTTAAATACGAACGTGTAATTTTTATCATCACTATATAATAGGTTTTGAAATATTAAAAACAATCGAATTCAACGTGCATATAATTAAGTATGTTTCATATTTTTAATTTTCTCCGAATATAAGTATAACTATCTATCTACATTAATTACGGTAAACAAACCGATCAGAAGTATTCATATGTTAGATTATTATGAATTTGTAATATAAATCACGACAGAAAAAAAAAGTTATTTCAGTGAGTCTCTATAAAAATAAAACATTTTATTGTATTGTTTTGGAAATTTAAATAATTATTGATGTAGGCTAATTCTCAGTGGGTATTGGATTTTTTTTTTTTTTTATTATTATTCTTTCTGTTAACACTCAAATTTATTATGCCGTCTACGTATAATCGACACAATGTAGACGTGCTGACATTTCCCGTCGTTATAATATAAAAAGAAAAAACCTTATTGTATTTATTTACCCACCTTCGCGTAATTATTCATGTTTGAATTCCACGCGGTCCTTTATGTTTTATACACCGACATTGATTGTTATACGATTCCGATTGCTAACTACGCAAAATAGAAACACGGCTTGATGAATTCAGTAGGATTCGATGATTACAAAGACTAGGAAATAATCATTATTTTAATCCAAACTTAATATGAAAATTTAAAATATGTAAATAAACTATAATATTCATAGGCGCAAATAGGATGAAAAATTTGGGGGGGGGAGCTAATATTTTTTTTTATTCATTTTGATAAGTACAGTCGTATAAAATATTTTCTAAAGTATAATATAATATGTAAGATGTTTTACCTACGCTTATTTATCGTACATCTATATAATGAAAATGTATTTAAGGATCAAGGATTACATAAAAAAAAAACATTGAATTACAATTTGTATTTCAACATAGGTTAATAAAACATTGTGTTTATTAGTAATTTTACATTTAATAATTGATTCATATAGTATTATACAATAACACTCAATATAATATTTTACACCACAAAATATTTTTATATATACCTATTCAAATATCATACACTTTGGGGGGGGGGGTTAAAAATACTTTTGGGGGTGCTAAGCCCCCTTAGCTCCCCGTCTATTTGCGCTAATGATGATATGAGAAATATTTTGGTGCAAGAAAATTTTGATGATATGAAAAAAATATTGTTGAGAATTTTTTCTAACAATTTTAGATTCCTAACGGAGCGAAGAAGCTTATGGTTTTACAAACATGTTTATTTTTCTTTCTCTTTCTATAAACACTTTTTCACATAGAAATACTTTTCTATGCTATGGAACATTTTATGCACCTTATCACTATGGTGAATTTCTCCATTTAGACGCTCCTATCGTTTTGTGCCTTTATTAACTTCTATTACGAACGTCGAACCGACAGCAACAATGTCGTTATTAGATAATATACCAGTCACTTTTTCAAAACGCATACCGACTATAATATAATGGAAGTAGCATTATATGTATACGATAACACGAGAAAGTTTTATATACATACTATTTTTCGGAGGAGAAAGACAGTACGGGACAATTGAATTTGATTTTTGGAGGAAAAAGACTGTGGAGGAAAATGGAATCTGCTTTTTGGAGGAAAAGGTATACGGCCGCGGATCCTGCATAGTAGTATCCGAAGATGAACGGTAACGAAAGGGAGGGGGGGCGGGTTAGACCAGCTGTTAGACCGACGCACGTGCTGACACAATAATATTGTCATCGTAAATCCGTATTTCGAACGTATTGAATTCGTGTACGCAAAAGTCTGCTGCGGTTATGAATAAAAAAAAAAAAAAAAAAAAATATTACCATAAAGTTACGCGTACAAATAATAAAAATAAATAACGAAAAATCGCCCTTGTACAATGCCGCGAAAATACTAAACTACAACGGGTCTCGCCTCGATTCGGCTTCACCCATACACCGCGGGTACATTCTTCGACAACGCAATTCCATAACATAATATAATAAACGTACACACAACACAGGAGTATAGCAACTATAATAATAATAATAGCGAGCGCGTGTATGGAAATCCGGCGGACGGACGTGACGTTGTATAATAATGAGAGAGGCACGACAACGGGAGAACACCAACGACGGCGGAGCCTGTGCAGGCCCGTGCTGCGGCAATGGACCAATGGTGGAGGGAACGAGTTCTGTGATTAGATGCAAAATAAAAAAAAAATAATAATAATAATAATAATAATACTCACGGTCGGCCGCCATTATGCAAACCCTTTCTCTACACCGCCGCCGCGCGTATATGCATTATGAGTATAAATAATAATAATTATATACAGTTATCGTTATATTATTATATTATATGTAGCATCCACGTCTCATAGTGTAATCGCCAAAATGTTTGCTATTACGTCTTATCATTAGACGATATAGGATGTTGATGACAATTGCATTTTTTTTTTTTCATTCCTTCGACCCAATGCCAATGCACTCCGATTCGTTTTACGCTTCCCTGATTGAGAATATGAAAATTTAATTTTGCATCTTTTTTGCATTTTCATGCGTTTTAGTTATATAAAAATGCATTGTTTTTGTTGCTTTTTAACGTCATTTTTTAAAAATTTTATCTCGTCATTTTATATTACAAGTCATTTTTTTTTTTGTAGTTTTTGTAAATTAACGGGCATTTTTCTAATAAAATTAAGACTTTCGTCAACGATTTTACATTTTTAAAAATAATTTTATCAAAATTATTCAAGAGTTATTATTACAATTATTGGTATTGTACTTCATTGGTAGACACAAGGTGCTCACACTGTATCATAAAAAATTAATACAACATTTGCTTTTACAGAATAAAGGTTAGTTTATGTTTAGTTAAGTTCGATGTTCACGTCGATTTTTTTCATTTTCTTATTTAATTTAATTATGCTTGGACATTTACCATTACATATTTTTCAATTGTATTTTAAGCATTTTTTTTTTAGGTCATTTTTTATTGTCATTTTTTACGATTTTTAGGTCATTAAAGCATTTTTTTTTTTTTTGGTCATTTTTGGTACTTTTTTAAGTCATCAACATCCTATATCTATTCATCATTTTTCTAGATTTACATATCACACATTACTGTGTGAGGAGTTTTTAATTTCATGTCGTTTCGAGGATAACTTTATTTTACATTTTGAGTATTTATTTACATTCGCGTAACGCGAATAACTTTTTTTATGAACATTAAGTGGAAATAGTCGATATTGTTGTGATAGTATGCTTGTTAATAATTTTATTTATACAAATATTAAATATATAATAATTCGGAACGAATTAAACTCGCCCCTTTTTGGGCACCTCATTACGCCCTACATAGGATTCAATATATTTTGTTCTTTTATTTTTATTTTTTTCTTATCAAAATTTATAAATAAAGGAATCGTAACATAATTTCTTAGTAATTATTTAAGTATTTTTGAAAAATGTCCCCGACAAATCACTTATCCCGAGTGTCGTTCGAATTTGATTTCGTCCTGACCACGAAGGATCATAATATTATTATACGTGTATAATAATAGTGCAATAATTTCATTGCACTTATCGGTATACGCCCCTCATAAGCCGCGCGAATAACGTTGTAAGACAACTGGTTGTAAATTTACAAATCATCTTATCCTGCGGACTACGGGGAACAAAGAGATTTCAAACAAACGTACGTATATTATCAAAAGCGATAAATCGTCGTCTATATGTATAACACAGTGATGGTTGAGAACGGGCCCGGGGTGAACAGCCACCCTTGTGGTGTGGTTTAATAACAATAATTTCGATGATGGATGTGTACAACGACGTGGTCGTAGTGTAAGTGTATACCTTTCACGCTTCCGGTACGCCCACATTATATTAAAGTCAATTATACGGAAGGATTAAAAAGCGACCAATTTTTAAGGGGTTTTTTTTTTTTTTTTTTTTTTTTCATACGGCTAATTTATAATAAGTATACAGGTATAAACCGCGTTTCACGTCGATTAAAGGGTTCACGGTCGGCTGGATATCGGCTTCACCCCAATCAAAATTAATACGACTTCGAGCGGGTTCGATATGTGTCCCCGTCCGTCGCTGCAACAGCTGCACACGGAATCGCACTGAAATTCGTCCGTGTAGAGTATAGACACACCGACCGACGTATGGCATGACGCGTGAATTTTTTTATCCAGATTTTTTTGTTTTTTCCTTTTGCGTACTTACAAAACCAGTAGATCATATTTTTATTATGCCCCAAAGTCGTAGGTACATATCAAACAACGGTGCACATAAAAATATCGTGTATGATATGATAACGAGATAAGTATAATGGCACATCACCTGACTGTATTTTTTTTTTTCTTGGAAGGGGAGAATAAGAGAAATATTTCACCGGAAAATTGATATGAGCAATACAGTGTCCAATATACACCTATTGGTATAACATATACCTATTGGTATTTCAAATATGATTAATAATTAATATCGAATTTCATACATAAGAGAAAGAAAAAAAAAAACAAAAAAATATAATAAATATTACATAATATTTTTATACATTGTTTATTTTCTTCTTAAATAAAAATATTTAAGCAAGTTAGTTGTTTATAATAAACTTCGGTGACATTTTATTATCTTTACTCCTATCGATTTTAAATAAACATAGAACTACTTGTACATTTAAGTGAATACTTGTTTTCTGTTGTAATTATAAATAGAATAGCATTGAAATACTTTTTGTTGACTATTTAAACAATATTGTTCACTATTAGTGTAAGAAAGTGAACAATGTTGATTTTTACTTTAATGTGAACACTGCAGTACATGTTTCAAGACATATTTATTTCTCTATTCTGAGTTGAGAAGTGTATACACTTTTTTGATTGATTGAAAAAAATAATGGTTTTTATTGAAAAATGAGTAAAATTTGTTCAGATTATGTTATTTTTGGAATTACCTTGAAAAGCTAATGTTTAATATATTAACATTTTTGTAATGCCATATTATTTTACAAAAAAAAAACTTAGAGTTCAAAAACTCTGATAGATACGTGTGACATTATAGAGATTTATGCGGGCAAATCAAATTCTTTATAAATTCAACACTCGGAATATCAATAAATATCTAAGACCTCTGATGAAATATCAAATTCTTCTGATTTTTTAATTGAAATTACATACTATATTATGGAAGTGAGAAGTATTTAATGTGTTGTTGTAAAAATATAGGTTATACAAACTACTAAAATTGATTGAAACGAAAAGCGTGTAAACTCGAGTTATCGCTTACGCTCTAGACGTTTTTTTTAGAAAATTCGAAATACCAACTTTTTGGCAATAGATTTTGATAAAAGGGGTTTGTGAAAACTAGGGTTGATTAATTTATTAACTCGTTTAGGCTCGTTTTCGGACTTGAACTGTGAAATGTCAAAAATGTTTCCGTTCTCTAGGTTTCGGAGACCCGAAGCCACCACTCTATTGCACACCACAATATTGTTTTCGACATTAGGTATTTCGGTAGTGTATTTTTAACGGGCTCCACAGAGCTATCCGCGACACTCTCGAGGGTGGCTTTTATACACACGCCTAACGCCCAAAACACAATAATAATAATTTTTCACTCTTTATAGGCCCATATTATACAGAAAAAAAATAAAAAAAAACCGTTTCACCTGTGCTCGCACACCAGCACAGCATGAGAGCGGCTGCGGCCACGGCGCTAATTATATAATATAATCATACGTAATTATTATGCACGCGTGTTCGCTCTGAAAATTACTATACACCGACTCGCGATGCATAATGAAAGGGTATCCGTACCTATATATATATATATATATATTGTCGGACTACGGATACGTTTATGTCTAATTGATTAACGTCACCCCTTTTTGACGCGAGCTATCGCGTGTCTACAGCGTGCACGCAATGACTGTACAAATAATAATTCATACATTATACGTATTATACTGTGCATATCGATATTATTATAAATGTGTCGTGTAGGTAAACGGGGTGTACTTTAATGCGACCGATGCGGTTTTTCTACATGAATAAATAATTTATAACGAACAAATATTAATAATAACCACTGTAGTTTGCGGTTGACTTGTACAGGTGCTTTTTTTTGTTTTGTTTTGTATTTTTCCATTTCTCGTGCCTATACCGTAGTTGTACATTTGAGTGTGTACACTCACACACCGTGTTAATTGTACGATATATCTCTCACGTGCATTTACGATTTGAAGCAAAAAATAACCCCTAACCAGGGACAGTTTGAGAACACTCCTCCCCTTTTTTTGTCCCTCCCTCCCCCATGTCCTGTCACTCCGTAATTTAAAGCCCAACATTTTAATCAGGTATTATACTATGTGTACTGTATGTACAACCACTATAAACATTATTAGCAGGGCTCGGAACTTAAATGCTCTTAAAAAGTACAATTATGATCTAAAAATATGCACTTTTTTTTTTAAAAACCCAAATGGGGGGGGGATGGGATCGAGGAGTGACACTTTATGACCTTAAATATGTTCATCTGGGATTTCACCCCCGTTTCACCCGCAAACGCGTACGAATATACACCTACGTAATATATCGCCTACACGTAGCCAAACAGGGCTGAACTGCGGCAAAGAACGTCATCTTCATGCAGAACAACAAAGACAACAACGACAACAATAATAAAATATGCGGATAATTTATACGCGTCATTTTATTTGTATAATAATATCACACCGCGGTGGATGGCGGTGAAAGGCGTCGGAGAAGAAGAGAAAAAAAAAGCCTTGAGCCTATAGGACACGTATACATGATAATATTGTAAAATATACGAGAGAGGTCTGCTGCGCAAGCCATTAAAAAACAACGGCGGCGGCGTTTTCATAAGTATTTTGTAATTATGGTCATGCACATTGTGCCGCTGCGGCGCGTCGTCGGCGTCGATTAGTATTATAACGCGCACACGTTTAAACGCGTATACTACTCTGGTGGTGATAAAAAAAAAATATATATATATATATGTATACAAAATAAATGTAAAGTAAAATGAAATGAAAAAAAAAAAAAAAAAAAAACAGGCACTTCATTCGAGTAGTGTAATATTATAATGGGTAGAGGTATCAAGCGCGGACAATAGCACTATAATAATATCATAATAATATTTTGTTTTAATAATACCGACCCGTGGTGTTTGTTTACGAATTTATACGATTTCACGTTATACGCCCGACGTCAAATGAGTGTTAGAGTGACTTTAATTTGGATGTTATTGGTCTACAAAGATGCATGTACCGTCGTGTTATCAGTAGCGGATTTCACGGTAAATGCCGACGAGACCCCTCTCAATTTTTTTTTTTTTTTTGACGCCCGTCTAGAGATGGCTAAGTAACAAAATAAAGTTTTACGTGGCCCAATCAATACCAATCCTCTCTCAATACCCCGATACAATTATTATTGTGCCTTATGGAAAACTCATTTGACAAACGATAAAAATAGTAGATGGCTAATATGTGAAACCAATATTTAAATTTTCATAATCTTAAGATTTAAAAAAAAAAAAAGCCGACGGGTGGTATTCTCTTGACGGGCGTGTTAAATTTTAAAGAAACGATAAATCATTTCTTCGGTAAAACGATTCTGAACGAAGGAAGTTAATAATATAAGAAAAAAAAAAAATTTCAAAAAATGTCCAAAATTTTTTTCACATTTTCAAAATTTTCTTGCGCCAAAATCTTTCTTATATGATTTTCTATCTATATTTAAATTTTCATATAGTTCGGATCAAAAAATGATAGTTTCCGAGTCGTTTTTGTCAAATTTTGGGTAGTTTTTTCCAAAAAAAAAATTGAAGAATTGAGAAATTCAAAAAATGACCTCTCTAAGGTACCAAAACTAGAGGCAAATCCGGTTTCAAAAAGTTACTGATCGAAACTTTTGGACAAGTATTTCCATACAAAAAGTTGTACACAGAAAAAAATAAAATAAACATCATTGTAAAAACACTAGCTTCTTCACTTCGTTCAGAGTCCAAAAAAAGCATTTTGTCCATTACAGTTACGGGCTTTCGTACGAAGAAGTTGAAAAACTGCCTCAGATCGATACGTCGAAAACCCTAATCAAGGAGGTGTGCCCCGCGTACTTGTCCAACGTCGAATGCCGACCGGGTAAGTATAGAAGGTATGACGGTCTGTGCAATAACATTCAAAATCCAACGTGGGGTGCAACGAACACGCCCTTTTCGAGATTGGTCGGACCCGCTTATGCGGACGGTATAAGTGCGCCGAAAATCAACAGCATCAACAACAAACCTCTACCGTTGGCCAGACAGGTGTCCAAGATAATGCACCCGGACGAAGGCTACCACGAACACGCGGCCACTCTGATGTTGGTGGCTTTCGGACAGTTTTTGGATCACGATTTCACTCTTATGGGAACGCCTTCTGGTAATTTTCTGGCTTGAAATTCAGAGACGTATTTAGGAATTTTGCGCTCCAGGTCAAAAAAAAAAAAAAACACCCCCTTTTCACAGTTTTTCCCTGTTTTTGGAAAAAGTATTGAGAAATTGGAAAAATGATTTTTTTAAAGTACCATCTGGGTACGATTCAGGTTCTATAGAGATACTGATCGAAACTTTTGGACAAGTATTTCTATACGAAAAAGTGTTTCCAGAAAGAGAAAGAAAAAAATAAACATCATTGTAAAAACATAAGCTTCTTTACTTCGTTCAGAATTTAAAATACAAATGATTTTTTATCAGTCAAATAACTTTTCTTATTACATCAAAATACTCTCCAAAATTTACCGCCCCTAAAATTTTACGCCCGGGGCCCAAGTCCCCTCTGCCCCCCCTAAATACGTCTCTGTTGAAATTCTTTTGACGGAAAATTTTCACCATAACGAGTACTTCATAATACTCGATGATTATTATTTAGATCCGATCACCAAGAACGAACCGGAAGAATGTTGCAATAGACCGCCGGGCTTGAAACATCCCTATTGCAACGAAATCCCCGTTCCAGACGACGATTACTTCTTCGGTCAATTCAACGTCAAGTGTATTGATTTTGTGAGAACTTTTCCCGCGGCGAGACCGGGATGTCGCTTAGGTAAAAAAAAAAAAAAAGAGTAAATTACAGTTCTAATTGTATCAAATTCTTAATCAATCAGTTAGGTACAACTTTTTATGATATAATAAAACAAATAAAATGATATATATTGTTATGTAAAAATAAAATAAATAAGTAAATAATTATTGACAATTTTTCTTAACCTGATGATGATTTTTAAAATCGAAACCGGTCGTTAATGAAAAAATTATAATACTCCAGGCTAAGTTTATTTTTATTTATTTATTTTATTTTGTTATTAATATATATAGTATAATAACTATATATTGATTTTATTTATTTATTTTATTTTTACATACCTGTATAGTAATATCATAGGTTTATTATTTATATTATTATAGTCGAAATTGTTATAAATTTCGTTATTAATTTACAAATTAAATTCTTTGCTTTACTGAACAATTTTATTTACAGGTTCGCGGGTAGCATTCAACACATTAACAGGTGTCATTGACGCGAATACTGTTTACAGTGTAACTGAAGATTACGCCAGGTACACAATAATTATTAAATTTAAATTATTTAATGTACTAAAATAAGACTAAGAGTTATATGATGTAAAATAAAATACGTTAAACATCATAATATAATTATTTATAAGCATATTGGGTTTTTGTAATTTTTGTTAGACACTTGAGAACTGGTTCTGGAGGTTTACTTCGAATGAATCCTGCATTTACTGATCACGGACTAAAAGATTTATTGCCATCGAGATTTAAAGATCCAGATGAAGGATGTTTAAGAGAAAACCGTTCGCAATATTGTTTTGATGCAGGTAAATTATTAATTATAATATTTCAAATTTATTGTCGACTTCCTTTGTTTTCTAACAATTCATAAGTGATATTTATTATATTTTTACATTGATCAATTCAGGGTTGATCAGATTCTCAGATATATATATATATATGCATCAAAGATAAAATTAAACTATGTGTTGTAAAATAAATAATTCTTAAAATATGAAAGTACAATATTTTGAGTTTGTACCTAGATGTGATGTAGATACGTGTATCTATACTGTAAATTAAAATATATTTATACCTTTACAAATTTTAGCATCTGTGTTTATTATATAATATATTATAAATAAGCAAAGAGATGGCATACTAATTGAACCCCAGTAAAAAAAAAAGGTCCGTTACAGTTGAGTACCACGTGAATTTATATAAATACTGATTACAACATAATTATAACAATTTTATAAAAACTGGGACTCAATTCGGACACCACGTAATTTCCAATTTCGGGATTCAACTATAACTATTAAAATTTCAGAGCTCAAATCGGATGCAATGTATGGGAAAAATACTCCAGGAAACTATAAGTTCTATCTCTTACTCTTTTGAGAAGGAAAACTTTTCTTCTTTTGATTGAAAAATAGTAAGCAAAAAAATTATTCTTATGTAATCAATAATCAAATATTATTTAAAATGTAAATTGTGTGTCTTCTAAAAAATATTCTATTCATTCATTTTATTCATTAATTCATTCTATAATAAATGACAATATGAAATTCGATTTTTTTGTTTTGAACTGACAAAATGTCAATGGGTGACTTATTTCCATATTGTATAGGATGATCGATCGTTCCTTTTTTGCTAATTACTATTTTAGAACTATAATATATGTTTTTATATATTTTATTAGGTACCTAATTACGTTAACACCTGAATAACTTTGTAATTAACGTGTGATTCAGAGTAGGTATTATGTTTCACGCAGAATAAATCCAAGTAAATAATATTTTTATCAAAATTAATTAATTTATTATTGTTCCATAGTATTGAATTAATGTCCAATTTCTGTTTCAACCTAAATATTGTAGACCACGTATTATCAAATTTAATTTGTAATGATTAATCATCGTTAATCAACAATTAATTTGTTGATTTATAACAAATAGTTTTTGTTCTCACGTGTTTTTTTAGTAACTCGTTTATTTTACAATATTATTTCTTCTTTGAAATAAAATTCGTATCTGTTCGATTGATAATATTAAATTCGCAAGAGATAAAAAACAATAAAACATAAATTTTATTTTTCAGGTGAAGTTCGCGTAAACGAACAATTGATATTGGCCACTATGCATATTATATGGGCTAGGGAACATAATCGAATAGCAGACGAGTTGAGTAAAATTAACTCCCATTGGGACGATGAGACTTTATTCCAAGAAGCTAGACGAATTGTTATCGCGGAAATTCAGCACATTACCTACAACGAGTTTTTGCCTACATTGCTAGGAAAAGGGGTGATGGAAAAATACGGATTAGTATTGCAGAAAGAAGTAACTAACTAATACAATTAATAATTTATAATTATCTTAATACACATTGAAAGTAGGTACAATAAATAGGGTGGACATGAAAGGAGGCTAATTATTGTGGAGTATATATTATGTGTGAACACAGGATATATGAAAAATATAGGATATGGAATAACTTTTTTTCTATTAATAATTTTGACACTATTTTTTCTGAATATTATCACTTCAGCATTGCATTACAATAATAGTGTATAATTATTATTATTTATTTAGGGCCTAAATAAATAAGTAAAAAAATTTGAAATTTTATATTACTGTTTTAGAAAAAAATAAAAATAGCCATTTTGTGAATCTGATTTTTAGAAAAATCGTAGAAAATGAACGGATTAACTTTTATTAGAGATTTAAGCATCAAAATTTTTCTAAAAATCAGATTTACAATAAAACTTTTTTGAACTTTTTCTAAAACTGTAGAACAAAATTTCAAATTTTAAAAATTTGGGTTCTAAAAAGAAAATTATAAATTATTAACGTAGTAATAATTTTCAGAAAAAAAAGGGAAAAAATTATTTATAGAAAAAGGTGATTCTATATGTCAAAATTTTCTGATACATCCTGTAGACATATAGTCTTTAAACTATTTACTTTATCATACCGATTATCGGCGATCAATTTAAGCGAAACAATATAAAACGAATCCCACCGTGTATGTCATGGCCAATAGCATATTATTTTCTAATCATTTTTATTGAGTTTTTTTTTTTTTTTTTTTTTAAATTTAAGACAGTATTTAGGCTATATTTTTACAAAAAAAAAAAAAATACAATAAATTTTTTTAAAAAAAAATATATTGGTTTCAGGTGCGTCCTAGACAATTACTGTTTTTATAGTCAATTTTTTTTTTAAACTTTTTATGAATAATTTAAAACAACATTAACTCAACAATTTTATATATGAAATAATTTTTTCTTTTTTTATACGCATGACTTTTCAAGTATTTTATTTTTAGATTCAGAGTGGAGCGAAGAAGCTAAAATATACACTCTTTTAGAGAATATTGAGTCAAAAGTATTGATTGCTATTAAAAAAAATAATAATAATAAAATAGTAAAAATTGTTTTATTTTATAAAAAAACATTGTGTTAATGTTGTTTTAAATTATTAATAAAAAAGTTTCAAAAAAAAAAATGACTTGAAAAATAGTAATTAACCGGGCTAAACATAGTGGAACACCTTGTGATAGAGACCTTTAAAGGCCGGGCTGGCCCAATTCGACCGACACTAATATTGAACTTGGCCATGCCTTAGTTAAGAATAATGGTCCATAAAGGGATTTTTTCAGCCCTCGTCATTCTTGTTAATTAATTAAGTATATGTTATAAAAATATACAATCCGTTTAAAATTCTCCTAAAATATAATAATATAATAATCAAATAATGCAAAAAATATTGTGTTTCATTAATATTTAACCTGTCTGTTCCGTTTGTTGATAAAACCCGTTGTGCTTGGTGTGTATTTCTCTAAAATAAATATTAATTAATGTGGATGTGGATAATTAGTACGAATAGTGAGACCAGATGAGGATTGTTTGTTTTTATAAAAAAATTGAACCGAATCGAACTGGACTAAAAATTGTTGCCATTTTCAGCTTGTTTATAATAGAAGAGGTAGATTAAAGTAGATAAACACTAATTTAAAAGTACTATTATTGGTAACGTTATGTTGATATTGATTTCTTAACGCATTTTTGTGATATTATTATTAAAAGAAAAATGTTCATATGTATTAACATATTTTACAAAATTATGTTTTGATATGATCAAATCATAAAAAAAATATTGAATCGCTTAGGGTTATTGGGATGGCTACGACCCGAATGTAAACTCCAACGTGTTCGCCGAGTTTTCAGCAGCTGCTCTTAGGATTGGTCATACATTTTTACCGACTTCGGTGGAAAGATGGAGCAAAGCCCATAAATTTATCGGTAAAAATTATCGGATAAAAATACAATATGATTTACGGCCTTAAAAAATAAACTATATTAATATCGACTTGTCGCCATAATATAGCTTCTAAAAAATTGTCTGATCTCATTCGCCGTCCGTACGATCTGTACAGAGCAGGAGTTTTCGACGAGTACATAATGGGTTTGACCAATCAAGTAGCTCAGGCCATGGACGATTCAATTACACAAGAAGTGACCAATTCGTTGTTCAAGAAACCGGGCAATAGATTCGGTGTAGATTTAGTTGCGTTCAACATACAACGAGGTAGAGAATTCGGATTACCCGGATTTATGGAGTACCGGTAAGTAGTTCTTATGTAGCTGATTAATAATTAATTAATGTAGTTATTCGTTCAAATATGAAATATGTAAATTACAGAGTAATAATTAGTATGTATCGAAAATTCCAAATTTCGAAGTGTTTTTTTTTTGAATGCATTTTAGATTCTGAGGGGAGTGAAGAAGCTAGTGTTTTTACAATGATGTTTATTTATTTATTTTTTTTCTTTTTTTTTTCTGTTAACACTTTTTCGTATAGAAATACTTGTCCAAAAATTTCGATCAGTACCTCTCTGAAACCGGATTTTCCTCTAGATTGTACTTTAAAGAGGTCATTTTTTGAATTTCTCAATTTTTCGATTATTATTTTGGAAAAAACTACCCAAAATTTGA
>JAIPRM010003763.1:0-24988 GCA_025469315.1 Stegophylla sp. TES_Ste_2020 | reverse complement strand
CGAAGTGCAGGTGTACCTAATAGTGTATAAGTGTCAAGAAATTCACAGTTGGACAAATCACAATATTAGATATTTTCAGCATTAAGGCAGCGGCTAATTTGGGCAGAATGTTGGGGGTCGCAAAAATGCTCAAAAACACACTGACATTCTGAGTGGGGCTTCAGTTTATTCAAGATAATATTACTTAATTTTTGAATTAATAATTAATTTATGAAAATGTGAATATTATTTCTTTAATAAGTTATGATTATAACTCAAATTTATTTTGTTTTTTGATAAATATGTAAGTATTATTTGAAATATATAGTCTTGTGATAAAATAATAACAAATATAATATGTCAATTTAAGTGGTATAAAGTTATTATTTTTTTTTTTTCAAATTAAGGTTAATATGATTATAACCTATGTTTGTTGTTTCCTAATTTAATGTCAGTACAAACAATTTATATGCATACTATCTATTATTGAATTAGAAAAAAGACAAAAAAGATCCCAAGCAAAACAACGTTAAATATTGTTAATGTAACGAATTCAATTATAAATCAATTTATATTTCAATGTTTCATATGAAACAAAAAATAAATGTGCACAATATTTTAACTATTTATAATTTTTTTGAATGAAGCATTTAATTACCTGCCTTTTACAAATTAAAAAAAAAAAAAAACTGCCAAATCTGTGCATAATTTATAAGTAGTATACTGCCTTATATCGTATATGTTAATAGCTCATTTTATAAGATTCGATTGCATGAAGCATTTCTAATTCATCCAAGTGTAGACAATATTCTGATTGATTTGCTAATTTTTAATATCATCGGGAGTCGGCAAAGCTAGCAAAGATAAAAACAATTGCATTTTAATGTACCTACGTGTTCAGTTTAGAGCAAGTTAAATAAAATGAATAACACAGCTTATGATTAACTAAATAACGGTGAACAAAACGTAGATAAAATATATCTGATAAAATTCCAACGTAAAATTCAAATCTATAATCTTTACTACATTTTAGTGTTATACGTACCATTGGTACGAAATAAATAAAAATGATTATCGGTTCGATTAGTCGTTTATTATTAACAAACAACTAAGAGAACAACTACGGCAAAATGTTGAGACTGCAATCGGTAACGGGAAAAAATCAATAACAAAACATATTATACGTGACAGGGATACAGTTTGTATTTTTTCTTCCCGTTAAAACGAAGTACTGCTTATATTATTAATATACATGTATAATGTTTCTGCAATGTATTCTGCAGTGTGGCGATATTACCACAAACCAAAGAGTCAAACCAGTCAGCTGCCGCGTGCCCGTAAATTGAAAATTTAACTGCCACGTTGAACGAGTGCACACAATGTGTATTGTGTTATATTTGTACATATTGTATACACATTTAGTTTTAGTTTTAGACGCGAAAACGCTTTGCATTAAATGAACGTCTCGATAGGATTTAAACTTTTGGTTGATCTGAAGACAAGTGCAATTTCTCGATTTTTCTAGTCAATAGTTACGTTGTTTGTATCGTCGTCAAAACTCTCTTTGTTTAATCTATACCCACCTTAAATTTTTAAAGTAAAAACGTTTTTTGTATCTTTAAATTCTTGCATAATGTGATACAAAAAATAATTTTTATATTTCCTTTGAGTATTATATCATTAGGCGTACCTACGACAACTTATACTAAAAAATATGCATCATTTCTGTATTCGAAGAAGAAATAATTCGAAATACCACATAAGGCCCTAGAAATATAGCAAATACGATTAACTTATATTCTATAGATTATAATTTAGAGCTTAAACACGTTTGCCATGGTAACCATATTAACAGAGCCGTGCCTAGGGGGGTGCGAGAGGTGCGTGTGCACTGGGCGCCATGACTACTGGGGCGCCAAAATCTTTTTCATAATTTGAGAAATATTAATGAAAGTTAACTATATAAACTTGAACCTTTTTCACATGGATACATTTAAGTATACATGGGTTTTTGTTTATTGTTACGAAGTTATTTATTTTTATTTAAAAGAATTTTATACCTATATTTTATGTGTGTGTGTGTGTGTTACGTACATCGGTTTAAGTATATTTTTTAGTATAAATAGTCATAGTAACAATCATATACATACATGATAAATTTTATTGTAAAAACGTTATCGCGATAAGGATAAAGTAAATAAGAAATATTCTGTAGAGGCCATACCCATAAAAATTTCTATTTTTAAATGGATTACCGACAATTGAGCGTGGTACAATTAAGTGTACGACAAATTGTGTGTCTCAAATTAGGTGCAGACAAAGTGAGTGAACAGGCAATTGTGTGACCGACAGTTGAGTGTTTAAACTTAACTATTACATTTGTATACGTCAGTGTGCATAGTATTGGTATTTTATAAAGTGCCTAGGAATTCTATATAACACCTTGCGATATTTAAAAAAGTGTAATAATTAATAATTATAAATAAGCTATTTATAATACATAAAATTAATAATTATATATAATATATATATTTACATACATTTCCTAAATATTTTATATAATAACCAGGCATTTCATAAAATAACAAACAAATTGACAGTATGTAAAATGTAGAATAGGGAAGATCACTAGGAAAAATCCAAAAAATCAATTTTTTTTTATCGTAATAAAGACAATTAATTTTATTAGCACACAAATGAGAAATATTTTGGTGTAAGAAAATTTTAAAAACGTGAAAAAGAATTTTGGAAATTTTTCTAACACTTTTTTTTCTCATTTATTTTTCCCCCTTTATTTATTAGATAAAAAAAAGTAAAGTTAAGTTAAGTATAGACAAGAAAGCCGGACATACTTCTCACAATGGATATTCTTCGATCTTCGGGTCAGATATTCTTTGCGAGTGTGTTGACAATGACGACTATTACTGTTCTTTATATTATTAACTTCTTTTGTTCGGAATCGTCTTATTAAAAAAACGATAAATCATTTCTTTAAAATTATACACACCATTCAAAAGTATCTGACCCGTGATGCAAAGTATGTCCGTCTTTCTTGTCTATACTTCACTTTTTTTTCGTTTGCACAAACATGTTGTTAATATGTAATGAAAATTTCGAGTTTCTTTCACTATTATTTTTGAAGTTATGGCCGAAAAACTAAATTCGATTTAAAGAAAATTTCGTTTACATCAAATTTTACCGTTTTTAATCAATTTTTCGGGTTGTGGCTCTAAATTTTGGAAAAAAAAAAATTGAGAATTTAAAAAAAATGTTCAATTGAGTAACACTTGCGAGTAATTTCTGATCTATAAAGATGCTGAACGTAACTTTTGGACCAATTTTTATACTTAAAAATATTAAAGAGGGGGTTGGGGCGCTAAAAATGATTCTTTGCACCGGGCGTTGATTATGCTAGGCACGGCACTGCATATTAATAAAAAATAATAAAATAAACATATTTATAGTACGTATAATTAAAATTTTAACTAGTAACTAAATAATTATTAGTTTGGTCGGACTAAAATAATACTTGAAACCCGTACCATGATTGAGATATTTGGAAAATGACCTTTTTAAAGTACCATCTAGGTGTGATTTTGGATTTATAAAGTTACTGATCGAAACTTTTGGATAAGTATTTCTAAATAAAAAAGTGTTTACAGAGAAAAAAAATAAACATCATTGTAAAACCATAAGCTTCTTCACTTCGTTCGGAATCGAAAATAATATTATTATTATGTAAATTAAGATAATTATTAAGACTCTAATAGTTAAATATTCCAATGATTAATTTCAATACACGTCTTAGAGAATTTTATTCATATGGCCTAAGAAACATTTCTTGAGTGATATTGACTAATGTTAAATTATCATCTATAATGACACCAATGTAGTACCATTAAAAGACGTGTTTGTTGGTTGACAAAGTAATATATACATTATTTATAAATTATTATAGTCATAAATTATCATAATAGTCAAAATTTAATTGTATTATATATACTCCTTTATATAATACAATATAAATATAAATATATGCTATATTTATATATAAGCAATTATACTCATGCAGCTCGCGCCGTAGAAGTGTCCAACCTATCAAACATCAGATATAATAATATTATATACGACTTATCTCTATGTCTTTAGAAGAGTTATCTAATAGATGATCGATAATATGATGGGCGTGACATGCATAAATTAGCGTGTATACATGTTAAATAACTTCCGAGTAAGACGATATTTTATGAACGACTGTTATACGAGTGTGTGGAAAAAAACAACGCATTCTGCCAATATAATACCTAGTGATGTTTATAAGATGAGTTTTTAAATAAATAGCATAAAGTTTGAATAAAAGCGATTATATTCTCATATGTATAACTAGGGAAGGGTCTATAAGAACTTGGGTGGAACTGTTTTCGGCTAAAATTAATGTTTCCTTTTTCAGCCAGTGCACTATTTTGGTCACCAATGTAAGCTCTTAAATATAAAAAATATGTTAATAATTTTAAAATCAAATATTTTAATACAAAAATATTAAGTTATATTTACATAGTAGTTATTACTTTTATCGGTCATCAACGTGTCATTTGATATTGGATTCTCCATAAAATAATTATATTCTTTAAACAATTGTACTTGAGTTATTGTCAATCATCAGTTATTACTCATTTTCAAGAATTATTTGAATACATTTATTAAAATGTTAGAAAAAGTGAAAAATATTTTAAATGTTTAAATTGGTGACCAAAATAGAGTATCGGACGATAACGGACATTATAGAATGGCTGGAAAGTGTATTAGGCGAAAAGGAAAAGGTTCATTTTGGCTAAAAAGTGTCCCGCCCGAGAACTTAATCAATCCTAAAAATCTAAACCATAATATTATTATAATTAATAAAGTATATATTTGGTTGATATTATTATTGTTCGTATTCGTTGCTTCATTATTTGTCATTTCAAATATTTGAATTTAGATTTGTAGACCGGACTGATAATTTATGAAAAATATAAGTACAATATAAATTATTAATAAGGTTATAATTGAAAAAGCCAGACATACTTCGCACTATGGATATTCTTTGTTCCTAGGGTTGGACTTAATGGGAGTGTTAAATTTTAAAGAAATTTATTAATTAACTTTTCCCGTTATAAAGTTTATTATTATTACAAAAACAAGATTATTTTTAATTCAGCCAGTTTTATGTTTTATTACTAATCGAGAAAAGAAAAGAAAAAAATTTGAATAGAAAAAAAGGATTAAAAAAAAATATTTTCAAATATTAAAAATTTTTTTCATAAAAATATGATTCATATTATAGTCTATTTATATTTAAATTATCAGAAACTTTGGATTTAATAAAAGACTTTTAATGGTGTTTTTGCCAAATATTACGTAGTTTTCTTAAATGTTTAGAATAGTTATTGAGAATTTAGAAAAATTACCTCTTTAAATTACCATCTAGATTCTAGATCAAAATTCTGAGTCAAAAAATAACTGGTCGAAACTTTTGGATAAGAATTTTTATACGAAAAGGGTTTTACAGGAAAAAAATGTATAACGTGATTTGCATTATTTTTAGAGAAAAATATTAAAAAAAAAAAATAAATAAATAAATAAATAAATATAATTCATTAAAAAAAGTGTTTTGAAGAGTCCGAGATGAGAGTTATTCTGCAGGGAGATTGGCGGGTTTTTGACAAATTTAACACACTCCGAAATTTAGATCTAGCTATACCCAGTGGCGCAACCAAGGGGGTGTTTTGGGTGTCTGGACACCACCCCCCCCCTTGAACCATATTTATGGAAATTTTATTCAATAAGCATTGAAAAAAAGAAATCATTTTAACTATACAATTATTATAACTTTTATTAATTCAGAAATATAATATCATGGTTAAAATAAACATAATTTTTTTAACATTGCTCACCATTTTATAAAATATTCAACATCAGATTATCAATAGGAGTTAAAACATCCATTACAAATTATAATTGGTAATAATGTATTATGATATATTAGAAATTAAGAAACAAGAAATCTATTCAAAATAATAAGTATTGTTGTTTAAAGTCTAATCAAATTATCGTTATCAAACTACCAACTATCTACATTCTACAATGTAGGTAGGTAGGTGAACATTTATTTTAAAGTTATCTGTAATATATTTATGCTGAAAAATCTTCTTTAATTTTTAGAAAAACTGTTAATTCAGAGAAAAGGCAGTTCGATTTTGCTGAATGAAATTTATATTCAATGAATTTTTGTAGTGTCCATTAAAATTGATTATAATTTTATATTTAAATAATTATAATAGAAATTTATAGGTGGACACCTCCCTTGAAAAAAACCTAGTTGCGCCACTGTCTATACCTCCCTTTCACTGTAATGATGAGTATATTATCGTTAATCTTCCGGTCACAATGGACTAGATACGTTGTATTGAAGTGTTCTTGAAATTCTCTCGGCTTATCTAAACACCGAAAACCAAACGGGAACGTATAGAATTCACGCGCAACTATAGTTTATAATTTCACGGAATTGTTTCCGTCGCACGTACTACAAAAATGTATAGTTTTGTATACTTAACACGGTAGGTATATAAAACACCGTATGAAGAATGTTGAGCGTCGAAAACCGAGTGCAATCGTGTGTACGCGCGTATTATTCTGGTTTGACTCGTCGGTACATCACGAATCGCGGAGTGACGCGATTAAAACAAATATTGTCTTCACCCACCTAGCGTAAATATGTACACGAGACTAGAGAGTCGAACAGATGGCGAAACAAACGTTCGGTTCGCTCACTTACAATATTATTTTATAATACTCACCTATGATGGACCGAAAATCACAAATGAGTGTCTTCCCTCCAATTGTGTGACGGTTTTATGATGTATAAAAACGTAAAGGCCGGATATATCTCGTACCACGAGTAGGCCACAATAAAATGTGTTTAGTTGGAAATGTAATGTTAGTTCCTCAGGCAAGATACTGAGTGCAGGGAAAGGATTGTTAGCATTTTTATAAGACCATTTATACGGCGGTTTACTTCGCTCACGTTAGTACAGTTACAAGCTGTATAATATTTTAAATTCGAAAGCAATAAAATTCATTGCATTCGGAAAACGATTCTGTGTAACGATTGATTTAAAATCGTATTACTAAATTTTAAAGATTGTGAGACCTTGAGATAAATTAATGGTAAGATGCTCGAATTTTAGTGAATATAAGTTTTGGAAAAATAACTGAATCTATGTCAGTTAAATTATTCCTGATAACTACCAATTTAGCCAAATTGCGATATGCTTATCAAATGACTAAATAAATTTTTACCAAAATGTGCCAATAGGAAAACCTTTACTTGAGAAAAATTATATACAGTTTTAAATTTTCAAAACGAGAAAATGCATATACATTGAAATAATAACAATATAAATGTTAATTTATTTGTTATATCAGTCATTACAGAGCAATCTTTATTACATAATTGTTAATAATAATGATCGAAAATTCCTATTATTGATTACACACATTCCTATTATTAGCCAAGTTTCTATTATTTTAAGTTTTAAAGTCACGATTCAATAACTAAAATCAATAAAATTTTACAAAAATTTAGTTAATGACTTGTTTTACCGTATTTACTCAAATGTTCGGTAGTTTACTCGATTTTTGGAATCACTATTAAGAGTTTCAAATGAATGATATTTTTCTGATTTTATCTTTCAGAAACAATTTTTTATCTTTCTAAATAACTTCCTATTTATATATATTTTATTATTCTTTTTGAACTTTATTTTATCATTTTAAATTTTAAATTTCTAGTTGGTGTTGAAACTCTTGGAAAAGTTTTAAAAATAATAAATATAAATGTGTAACTACTAGCTTCATTCCTCAATTCAGAATATAAAATTGTATAAAATTATAATAGAAAATAATCGATCTTATACTAAAAAATGATCAGTTTTCTTAAAATCCTAACTTAAAATACTCACAAAAAATGTATCAAATAAATAATAATGAAAATATTTAGTGATTTGTAGAATAAGAAAAAAAAAAACGAATAAAGCTATATAAATGTATGAAATATTTAAAAAATTTCATTTTTAGGTTGAAAATGAATAATGTTTAAATAAAATACTTGATGCTAATTTTTGTAAATTTTAAGTGTCTACCATTATTTTAGAATTTCAACTTAATAAATATAATATCTTTCATGAAAATCTATTTTACTGTAAACTTTACTATTTTTAATCAAATTTGCAAGTAAGGGAAAACTGTAGGGAATTTTAAAAATTATCTGTTTAATGTACCGCCCAAATACAATTTCTAAACAACTGAGGGGCCGAACGAAACTTTTGGACGAGTTTTAGCACTTGAAAATAGTTTGAAACAAAAAAAATAAAAATAATAACATCATTGTTAAATCAGTACCTATATAATTACACAATACTGAAGAAATAAATCGAAAAAATAAGAATCGATTTTGTCTCTACTGTAGTTAATGCCCGGGATGCGTTATTCAAACTATTATATAATCAAAACGATAGAAATAAAATTTACGGTATGCAATTTGCAAGAACTGCATTTTTGATATTACACCTTTGTGCATGAATGACACGGAGCAGTATAATCGAACACCCAATTTGTTTGTGCAACGAAACGTTCATTTGTCGAAGTCGACCGGTCCGCATATTTTTATCGCACAAGGGTTTTCAAAATGAATATCGTGTTCATATTGCGTGAAATATTAGGAAAGGTCAGTAAATTGTGTACGATAATTGCAAAAACATGTATGTGCAACCGTAGAAGATTGCATAAACAATAACGGCATACACGTCTTATTGGCTATAGTATACACTCGATTTCGGAGGTGAACGATTTATTAGTAACATTTTAACTGTTTTTTTTTTTTTTAATTGAGACAGTCATGTGTTTTTTCTTATTGAAAATAACAGTGGGAAATTCATCTAAACTACCGGAACTTTTCTTCACGCAAACCCAAAAGGCCAATAAGTTATACCTATTTTATTATGCAATCAATAAATTAGATTTTCATACTATTCTATAAAACCGTTTTTCATAAATTACTTATATAATTCTAGCTGGTCGAGATTTATGTACAAATAATAATCTGAGACAGTTATTAAATTTTTTTTTAATATTTCCGTGTCTTCAGCCGGTACCGGCCATTTTTCCCGAATGACCTTTTTCCAAAATGGTGTATTGGCCGAAAGTCCGAAAACCCAAAACCTTTTTTCCCGAATGCCTCTTTTCCGACGGTTATTAATCTCAAAAAAAAAAAAAATTATAAAATTAAAAAAATATTATTACGATGACTGAGGAGCTAAAGTGTGGTATTTTCTATATTTTCTATTTTATACCTATAACTAAAATACAGTTATTGCTATTTGCTATACATTTAAATTTATCAATAATTAATTTTTACGTTCGATAAAGATAGTATTTACGAAAAATTACGAGTTTTATATGTAGGTATTCTTTTAAATAAATTTTTTTTTTTTAAACAAAGGCCTTGACAACATAGGTCATTAGCCGCTTTATATGTATTATAATTTATTGGTTTTAAAATATTTAATTATTGCACTACATAATTTTTTATGTCATTATTACGGCACGGATTTTTATTTAAATACATAATTTTATTGAATGCGATTTTCTCTATGACGATTAAAAATATGCACGTTTCAGAACACCCTTAATAAAATAGTCCTTTTTTATTTTACATATTATCACATATTTTGATGTAAATACATATTTTTGAATATTTCACCAGTAATAACATATTTCGTAAATATTTCGCATTTTCATACCTATACTGTTTTTATTTGTATCAAAATTATATTTGATTTTAGAAATTTTGTTCTATCGGCTTCTATTAATATACGGCATTGTAATAAATAAGATATAACTGATAAAGCTCGATTACAATTTGTAATGTCACTATATTGGGTAGACAGTGTAGTTTCAAGTTTGTAGTAGGTATTAATTAGTAATTAAAAATAATTATGTAAAATTTTTGTTAAGTGAATGTAAAATACCAATTTTTTGTTAAATATTTCACGTTTTTTAATAAATATTTTGGCAAAAATAAGAACATAAATATTTAAATATTTTGACTTTTTTATTACATAAAAATCCGCTCCCTAGTCATTATTAATTTATTTTTATTTATTATTTGTATGTATTATAATTTATCGATTCGAGTAAAAGGTGTTCGGGAAAAAAGGTTTTGGGTTTTCGGACTTTCGGGCAAAACACTTTTTGGGAAAAATACTCGTAACCTATTCAACCTCCTCCTCAATATAGCTGTGCAATAATTTCCCCGTTATTTCCACTAATGCCTCTCGTGTACGATAATATTGCGATAATATTCATGATCTAATAAACATCTGGAAATGATACGATGAAAACGATGTCGTACACATTATCCAATATCTGCACAACACATTTTATATTATGCACACGATATTATATTATAAGTAGATACACCTTTGTTTCCATACTTGACCTATTGTATTACAATATTATATTTACAAGTTATTGCAAATGTTCCGATACGCTGCCGGGTGAGGTCAATTACTGAGATGTTGACGGTTTTCGGCTTCTGACTGTGCGTACGTCGTCTCGAGAAGGTATTTATAATACCAGCGCTGGTGAGATTTTGCAGCTGGTGATTTGTGTGAGAACGGGAATAGTCACGGGGAACTGCTGTCGCGGACGCATCACTTGGTAACGGAACGACCAAATATCTCGGATATAACATCACGTACGATATGCATACGTAATGATATTCTAATGTAGGTACCTATTAGTTCGAAATACGTTATGTGAGTAGCCAGAGTAGCAAAGTATCACTATTGTTGTTCGAGAGAATGTAACGAGCGTTCTCCCTTGTAGAAACCGCGGGGGGCGTATAGGAGTGCACCTACGGGTACTGTTTACAAACACACGTTTTGTCCACCGTAATGTCCGGACTGAATATTTTGCTTGTATATTACAGTCTAGATAACGATATGCTGTGACGTATCAAGTGTACACAATAGTCTACAGTTTAAATTGTACCGCTTTTAATTGAATAATAAATAATAATATTAATTGAATAATAATAAAAAAAAATGCATTTACTCCAACGCTGTATTTCCTGCGGATGTCGTCACGAACGAATATAAAAAATAATAATTATTAAATAATTAATAGCAATCATATTTAAAACGGGCGTTTCGCAAACACCTATAACAGTGTTTCTTAGGGGTAGATTTGAGAGGAGGGAGATGTAGCGATCGCCGTCTCCTTGGATTTTTTTTCTTAATTCACTCTTTAACCTAGTAGTGTGTGCCAGGTATATTCTAAATATAATCAATTTTTGGAGTAATCTATTACCTGCAGCTGATATGAGATTAGGAAATTAATATTAACTAAAAACAATAATTTTTACAACAATGTTATGTGGTATAATGTCATAATTAGGTCTTGAAATTTCCCACACACACACACACACACACACACACGCACACACACACACATACACACACACACACCTGTATGTACAACAAAATGAAAGATAATTTTTTTTAAAGTTAACTGATTAATTAATGATTTGAAATTGAAAGGTTGTAATGGACATCGAGTATATTTTGGGTGATAGAGGAAAGGGGTAAAAAAGTTCAACCTGATGATGATATTTTTAAATCGAAACCGGTCATTAATACTATTTAAATATAATGCTGCAGGCTATGTTTTATTTAACGTGTTTTTATAAATGTTTACTTATATAATATATATTGTTTAAATAATAGACATATTGATTATTTATTTATTTACTTTCACATATTATATTCTTTTATAGGGTAAAAAGTGTTATCTACTGAGGCAATAAGACTGCAAATCGGATCCATTTTCAATAACAAATTCGTTTTCGCGTCTGCAAATGCTTGATATAGTAACTTCATAAGCCTATAACTTACTTTAGATGGTGAATTAACTTTACATTAAATAGTTGCTCCTAATTTTTAATTTAAATAATTGTCATATCATTTTAACAATATTAACAAGGATCATTATGAAATATGTGAATTATTTATTGTAATACGTACAATGTAAAAAAAAAAATTATACATAGTTAAAGAATTATACAGTGTATACTGTATATTTACATTGCGAGTACAAATTAAAGTGGCCCTCGGCCTAAAAGCTTGAAGACCCCAGCTCTAGATTATGGCTTGTCATAAAAAAAATAAAATGCGACTGCCTTCTCCTTATTTTATTTTGTTGAGCAAGTATTCAGTATAGTGACATATTTAATATATATAAAAAAAAATATATAATAAAGTTAAGTAAAGTAAAGAAAAGTAAAGTATAGACGAGAAAGCTAGACATACTTCGCACCACGGATACTCTTCACTCTTTGGGTCAGATACTCTTGGTGGGTATGTAGAATTTTAAAGAAATGATAAATTATTTCTTCAATAAAACGATTTTGAATGAAGGAGTTAATAATATAATAAACAATAATAGCTGTAATTTTCAAAACACCGACCAAGAGTATCTGGCCCGAGGAGCGAAGAATACCCGTGGTGCGAAGTATGTCAGGCCTTCTTGTCTATACTTTATTTTGCTTCACTTTACTACATACTTAACTTTACTATATACTTTAAATTTTTTTTTATCTAGTAAATTAAGTAAAAGGACACAATTTTAATGAAAAAAACTCCAAAATTCTTTCCTCAAATTTTCAAAATTTTCTTGCGCCAAAATATTTCTTTTTATAATTGTCTATCTATGTTTTAATTCTCATTCGAGATAATCTCAAAGAGATTTTGGATTTGTAGCACATGAAAAACATTAAAATTTTGTATAATATACATAATAAATTATATATTATGTATTATTATATTATATATAATAGGATAATGGGCCTATTAGGGGTAAAAGGATATTTCTCGAATGACCGCGACTATCCAATTCGGTATCGTCACATATTTGATAGTCGTCAATACTATAGGTAGAAAATACAAGTATACAAAATGATGAAAACCACTGAGAACACTGACAAAAAAAGAATAAAATAGCCAGCAAGTAAATGTCTATTTTTAAACGTAAATTAATATTTGACACTTCATAGCACGTAAACTGGTAATTTGTATAAAATGATCTGATTCAGAAATTGTTTTGACAACCTGATTATTTATATTAGTTCACTAATATATAACACTATTGGCTATACTCAGTACTTGCCAAGGTGACACACAATTGCCCGGAGACCTTCAGATTTCTCTCGATTCGATCATTATTGGCTACTCATAATAGGATAATATTATAACGGGAATAAATAAGAGTTGTGAAAAATTCAAATAAAAGAAATTTAATTTATTTTACGCTTTTAAATAATATAATTATACACTCCTAAACTTGACTAAATTTACACGGTTAATTAATTTTTAGTAAAAAATCAGTAGATTTGTTACACCGAAATGAAATCAGTAAAACTTATGCTCGATTAAAGGCCGGCCTACGTTTTCCGGCCGCTTTTCCGTTTTTTCTTTCGAGCATTAAGACTAATTTTCCCAACTGAGACGAAGAGTGTAGAACTATATAAATGAGTTATGAAAATAAATTAAACGTATATTCTGTTCAAATTTTATCAACAGTCGTGTTTGTTACAAAACGGTACACGAGTATATTTTTTAATTGTTGTGCGTTATTTTACTCAGGGTTACATGTTGCATCAGAGATGAAAAAAATTTATATATACCATTGAAACCAAACTATTGGTAACGTCGTCTTAGCCACGTTTAATCGGACAACAGGTCGATTGAGTGTAATACTATATACCTCGTAAATGCGGTTTCGTTCGTATATGGATGTGAAATATTCCGCTATACGAATACGACCAGTGTGCGGTGTCCTGTGAATCGCCAACGTCAGTGAAGGCATATCATGAAAAATGGCGTGCACGACGTGTTCGTAAACAATAATCGTGATTTCACTGCACGGGGGTAGTGATAATAGTAATATTATTTATTTGGAAAAAAATGTTGACCTAGCTAATAACGTTACACGGATATTCGGAAATCCAATGGGTCCGTTCTCGTTTCCAGTAAGGTTTTATCCCAGTGACCCGATTTTCGATATACCAGATTTTCATATCTATTGTCTATGAGAATTGCGGACACTTCGGTTATTTACGTATCTGATAGAGATTTATTGTTTTCTTTTTCTCGTTACGATTTTAAATGGTTACATCTTATAAATACGCGCTATAATAGTTGCGTCCCAATGTATACCCATGTATATGAAGTAAATTGCGTTCAGGGAAATGTTCGGATGTATAATAAATGTAAATCGAATCCCAAGCGTTTTTAGGATAGTAAAAATAATAATAATAAAAAATTATAACAAAAAATTTTCTTCTAATTTTGTCACACTAAGAACTGACTATATTACTGTTATACTGTTACTGATATGATTGAATATAGTCTGGTACAAAATATTGGTTTTTAATTTTTTAAACAAAAGTTTAGACACTTACTATCCTTTTTGTGTCTTTTTGTATAGTTACTAGTGAGACTACTTAATTGTCACTATCATAAGGGACATGGTAGTTTTGATTCCTATACAAATAGATTTTATTATTATATTAAAATACTAAAAAAAAAAAGATTACTTAAGCCACTTAAGGAATTTAAATAGTATCCTATCAATTTTAAACAAACTATATAATTAAGTCATGCAAGTCATGTATATGAAAGGTTAATTTTTTTTTTTTTTAATTGTATTCAAAAACATTGTTTATTGTTTAAAATACTTTCAGAAGCCGGAAATTTCCTTGCTTTATTAAGTAAACAGCTTGAACTCAACAAAAATTCTATTCAATATTTAACGTCAATACATTGATATTGTTATAAACATAATGAATTTTCTGTCTTATGAATTTTATACAAATACACATAAGGGATACTGACACCAATATGTTATTGATACCTTTTGTCGGAAGTTTGGGATGCAACTTCTACAATTTCTTTGCAGATTTATATCAAGTTTCGCGATTGTGCATATATCAAGTATATCGATTGCGATCGTACGATGCAATGATGCATTTATAGTGGGAGTGAAAATGCTTATAATTGAATGATTACCCCACCTAGAAATGTTTCATATTTAGTTATTTTATCAATTATATATTAACGATAATTTTAATTAGTAGGTTAATATTTTAAAAAAAAGGATTGTTTTTTGCTGTAAACACTTTTTGGTATAAAAATACTTCTCCAAAAATTTCGACCAGTATTTTTTTAAAATCTAAATTCACCTCTAAATGGTACTTTCAAAAGATCATCTTTTGAAATTATCATTCATTTTCTCAGAAGTTGAGAAAAACTATTCAAAATTTTGACAAAAATGACGCGAAAACCTTATTTTTTTTTATTCAAACTTTATAAATATTTAAATATAGGTAGACAATTATATAAAAAATGTTTTGGTGCAAAAAAAATTTGGAAATGTGAAGAAAAAAAATGTAATTAAATTTTTTATAATTTTTTTTCCTCATGATAATTGAAGTTAATAGTAGGATTTAAAATTGACTGAGTACGAAATATTTTTTTTTTTGTTATATTAATAAACTTAAATTTTATAATTTTTAAATAAAACTGCTTTATATTTATTGAAGCTCCTCTCAGAATCGTTTTTTTGAAGGAATGATTTATCATTTCTTTAAAATTTAACACACTATTCAAATACTATACGAAAAGCGAATAATACCCATGGTGCGAATGATATCCGGCTTATTTAAAGTTTTATTGTTATAACTACTCCAAGTCCAAAATAGGGTTGAGAAGTCAAATTTAGCAATGTAGCCTTACAATTTTGGATTTAATTAATACATTTTATTATTTAGTGGTAATATTCACAAATAAATTTTATAATTTAATATTCGCTTTTGAATTATTGCGTTTCATAACATTGTAATACAATAATTTAATTACGCCGCGTTTAATTACGTTTAATTACGGCGCGCCGTTTATCAGAATTATTATTGCTCTAGAAATTGATGTGATACTCAGGTTATGTAGTTAAATCGCTTCGAAATATTGTAATAAAACTTAGATTCTGAAGGAATGGTTTTAAATTTGATAGTAAATAAATATTTTAATGTCTGTGTGAGTGGCGCTAATGGAACATTTTTAAGTTCACAGACAGAATATTATAAGTCCGATAGTCGGAGCAAATATTTCATCCACCTTTCCCAGAAAGATGGATTGACACACATCCCTGATTCGGCGTATCGATAAAATATCGATATAACTGTAACTGATAATAAAACGCCACAATATCGAATTCGTCCTATCGATTGAGAAAAAAAAGCTGTGACCTTACGTCAGTGGTATTTGGGCTGATGTACAGTATTTTTCCCTCTTCTCATTACATATTATTATTGTCTTTTTTTTTCTTGTCCCCATTCGTACAACACCACAGTGACGGCTGTCAACGACCCGTGTATTCGTATACGGAAGAGACACGTGACGTGTGTTACCGGTTTGTGGGTTCGGGGGAAGTGGGGAAAGGGGGGCAGGCAGAATGGTACAAATTTCCTTACTTGTCGTCGTCGTTGCCGCCGCCACCGCCACAGCCACTACTGTCGTCGGTTACGTGTGGCTGCCGATCCGCACAGATCTCCGCCTCGGTCTTGGTGTACGTGTCCTGTCTAGTCAACACTTTCCGGTTGAGCTCGGGTGTTGCGGGCTTGAGACGCGGTATCTTGGACACAGCTACGGTCGCCGCCGCCGTGGTGTCTTTTGCAGTATACTGGTGGAACGAATTGCTCCGAAGACCGATGGTGCGGCCGGCCTTCACCGGTCGATTGCCACCGCCTCCGGTGCGATTCTCGCTTTCACCAACAGTGCCGCCGCCACCACCCTCGGCTACCGCAAACAAAGAGGGCTGCTGCGTGACTAGCATGTGCGGCGACGCGGCCGCCGACCACGAGGGGTCGGTCTGGGTGGTGTGCGACACTGTTACCGGCGGAGGTGGCTGCGCCGACTTGACCTCGGTCTCCATCACCACCGGCACCGGCGCGACGTCTGCCGAGCACCCAACGTGTCTAAAGGTCGGTTTGACGGTCACGCACGCGTCGTATGTGCGCGGCCGGGCCATTACGCCGACCGCGGCCGTCCTGACCGTGGCCAACCTCGTGGACTGAGTGCCCACCTCCACAGTCGGCGGCTTGACAACGACGACGGCCGTGGTCGTGGGCTGAACGGACGCCACGGACGCGGTCTGAGAGTGCACGGCCGCGGTGGTTGGCTTGACGGCGGCCGCGGTCTGAGTGTGTGCCACCGCGGTGGCCGGCTTGACGGCGGCCGTGGTCTGCGTGTACACCGCCGCGGTTGTCGGCCGAAGGGCGGCAGTGGTCTGCGTGTGCGCCACCCTCGTGACCGGCTTAACGGAGGCCGTGGTCTGCGTGTACGCGGCCACGCATGGCAGAACTCGACGATGGTCGCCACGGTCCGCTTCGGTGGACGCGATGATCGTACTCGCCGTGGACGTTACGGCCACCGGGGTCGACACTCCAACGTCTCGACACATGGGCACGCAGTTAATGCCCACTTCTTTGGTGGTGACCGTGGATCCCAGGCGCTTGTTGGACGCCCGCATCAACGTGGAGGATGGGCTGCTCCAACCGCCTGCGAAATCTGTTAACGAAAACAGACGCACTCTGATTAGGTGGTGAAATCTATAGATGCTTTAAATGCACTTTTCTGTTTTTAACGTTAATTTTTTTTTTACATATTTACGAAATTGATTCATATTAAAAGTAATTTTCCATACAATGTATGGCATTTTTATATAATTTTAAATTTTAAAAATAATAATTACACTTTAAAAAAAAATAGTTGTATTTTTATACTGGATGGTTTTTGTTATGATTAGATTTAATGTTTGTATGTCATATTATAAGTGACTTTCAAATAGACATACAAGCTTATCGAATATTGTTATGTTTCTAAATTTTATCAAAAATAAATAAAAATAAATATTTTTTTATTTATACTGTAGGTTAATCGGATCGAAGAAGCTTATGATCTTACAATGATTTTTATTTTTATTGTTTTATTTTTTTCTGTATACACTTTTTGTATAGAAATACTTGTCTAAAAGTTTCAATCAGTATCTCTATGCATCCAATATTACACTCAAATAGAAAAATCATTTTTGAAATCCAAAAACGAAGAAAATTGGTCAAAAAGTTAACAAAAAATGTTGTAATATGCTATTACTGGAATTTTCATAGAATCGAAAATTATTTTTTAATATAACTTTAAAAATATTGTAGCTAGAAACTCGAAACTCTTACCAACTACTAAAAATACTAAGGAGAACACATCATAAAAATTTAAAAAATATTTGATCAATTTTGAGAGAAGTTCAGCATTTGAAAACTAGGGAATTTTCTCGTTATTTGATAGTTTTTATTTAATAAAATTTTTAATTCTTGATATTTAGACATAAAAATTTAATATAATCTAATTCACATATATGTCTGATTGACCTGAAAAAATCTCGACTATCTTAAGTCAACTTTTTTCTCTACAACGGTTTGAATTTAGAATTTTAACGAAATTCGTTAGTTTTACCTAAAATTATATACTTTAACGTACATAAGAGCAAATTGATATAACCAATCTTTCTGAAACTTGGTACAACTTGGTAAATGAAGAATTTCATTGCCAATATTTTGGTGTTATAAAACTTTTTACGCACAAATAATTAAACATTTTACAAGAGTTTTATTGAAAAAAAAATCAAAGAAAGTACGAACAAATATTATGGTATATTTCTAGTTTAAAAACACCCAAAATGTTTGGTAATGCTTTTTCGTCATCTTTTGTATTTTTCCATACCGAGTACGATAATGTGAACTAAAATCCGTGAGCATTGATAATTTTCTAATTATTTCAATTGAAAATTCAGTATTTTCAGATATTTATTAAATAGGTACCTACTATTTCAACTGTTTTCAACGCTGTTCTTGTAGTCTAGTGGTATTGTCGAAATTTCCGGATGCGACGGTACCAGGTTAAACTTTAACTCAGTAAACTAAGTTGTTAACTCTTTTTTTCAACCGTGGTTGTCCAGAGGTGACACGATAAATATTAGCACTAATTTACTATAGCGAACTAATGTTGATTTACGATGATTAGAGCTATTTTATTATTTTATTATAAATGTTTTTATTTTATTGTAATTCGAAATTATTTATGGAATATTCATTAAGCGTAAGGGATTTATGAAAAATCAATTATCATTTTTCGTAAATTTTGTGTGAAACAAAATAATTTTCAGTTTAACATTTAAGTTCTATAGTGTATATCAGTATAATATGTAAGATTAGTGTACAATCATATAAAAATGAATTTGAATAAAGAATAGCACATGGATCATTTCATTATTAAATAATAATTTTTAAACATATTGACAATTATTACTATTATTGTATAATAGCTGAAGCTTCGCTCAGAATCGTGTTATTGAGGAAATTATGAAATCGTTGTTATGAACATAATTATTATTATGAACTAATTTTTGGGCGTTCATTATATTTTTGGGGCATTAGAGTATTTTTTTTGGATAATTTTTTTGTACTTTTTTTGGTCATTACTAAATTCTTATCTTTTTTTTTACAAAAATTTATCTCTACGTATTATCAATTTTTTAAGGAGAACTTGTGATTTGTTTGAATACTGAACGCCAAGCTTTATATATATATATATATATATTTAGTTTAAAAGGTATTATAAGTAGTTATATAATTCATTTTTTAGTTTTGTAGCTTTTATTTTTCATTATTAAATGTCATTTTAAACTGCTGAGTTAATCATCTTCGTATACTTTGAACTGTTTAATGGCTAACTACCCACCCATCTACCCACGTAAAAATAAAAAATCATTATTAATAATAATAATTATATATGCGTTGAAATGATATTAAAACCGGAAAAGAATGATTCATATGGATAACCACGTAGATCGCCTAAGTATTCAAGTATTATACCGTATGCAGTAATTCCCAACTAATTTATTTATTGATTATTATTTTTTTTTAATAGACTTGAACGAATAAATATTGGCATGTAGGTTCTATAAAATATAAACGCATTACACTGTATTGCACTGCACCTATGTTGATTCCCATCACTGGGAATTTTCTGCGTGTGGTTAATTACTGTACTCACAACCGCTCGAAGCGTATGAACCCCTTTGTAACGATAGTTTGAAACTAAAAATTAATTTTACTCCTCTCACAGAATTACACTACATATTTTGTTTTGTGCTACTGACAACAATCTGCAAAATCAATGCGCTCGAATCGTAATGAACATACAGTATATGCTTGAATATAACAATTTTCAAATTTTTATCAAAATGTCATAATAAATAATTATGATATTGTCACGTGAATTATAAACTTCCGAGTTGTTTGATAGTAGTCGAAGCATATATTGTATAAGGAATGCTAACTTTATCACTTATATACACACAATTTGTTAGTTGTTTATATGTAAATTAATAAATTAAATACACCCCAAGCACTAACACATCGTGTAAAAAAATATTTCCGACACCAATTATTGTACTTTATCCTGTGTTGATTAATCGTTAGTCATAATCACACGGTCAGTGATACGAACATACAAGTCTCCGTCCCGGTAATTTATGTAACAATATTTATTTGTAATTACTAATTCCGTTTGTTTATGAAAATCGCCAACTTGACAATCTACAGCCACTTGTGGCAGATTTGGCATTACTTATTTATTATTATAATAGTTACTCAATTATCAATTAAAAACAATTCTAGTTTACCAGTTCACATACATGTGTAAAATAAATATTATTATCAATTAAAAAGTTTAATTCGATCGATTTTTGCAGTGAGTAATCTTCTTTGCCTATACAATATAAATTCATATTTTAATGAATATCGCAGTTTTTGTTTCTGTAGTGTACTAACGGTTTGTAGGACTGCAGTTTTCATAATGTATTAACTAATATTTTGATTTTTTTCTAACGGTAATCAAAATATATAATCAATATAAATATATAGGTAGTACTTACATTTTTTAGAAAAATGGAATTCATAAAATTATATTGACGTTTTAATTAGTAAAATTTAGTAAAGGAAGTACTACTACATTAGTACTTCTCTACACAAAATAGTGGTTAGTACTATTACAAATACAAGTAAATATATTCTAACATAAGGTATCTATAATCAGGGTAGGATTAAATAGTATCGGGTCTTCGAGATTTATTTATTTTTCATTGATTATATTATCTAGAACCTAAAAGTAACAAACATTTTATATATACCAATCAAATTTTAAATCAGTTTTATTTTATATATTTATTTTTCTTTTTATTTGTTTATGTATAATAATATATTTAATTTTCAATATATACCAATGTTTTTTCATCTAAAATTTAATTAATTGTCACAACACTACCTACTACTTAAATCTTTTTAAATTTGAGAAATACACAATATATATACATTTTTAAAATAATTTGTACATCTTTATATATATAATATATGTGTAGTATTTTAATCACCCAAAGATAAATAAAAAAAAATAATAATAATAATTAGCTAGCATTGTTAGGTATAATAATAAAAAAAAATTTGAATTACTATAAAATATATTGAAAAATTCAAGGTGATAATTTATTCCGTATTAGATTATTTTAAGTTTTATCACGAACATTCACAAAAACGGATATTCGCTTCTTAGAAAAATGTTAATAATAGTAATGAGAGTAAAAGGTGCATTATTGTTTTACTAATACAACAAAATAAATAAATTACCCCTTTTATTATAACATGCCATTGTATTCTAATATTTCAGATATTTTGTGAATATTATCATTTTCTTTCTGATAATGTCATATGTTATTCTTGTGTTAAACTTTTAAAATATAAATGTTACACTAATTTTAATGAAATTTCAATAAAGTATTTAAAACTAATTTAAAGTTCAAAAATCATGCAAGTTTGTTTTTGATTTCAATTTTCTATGTAGATATAATGTAATAAAAAGATATGTTTTTATGCTTTAATAAACCAAATTCAATACATTTTAAAATATTACTAAACTATTTCAAAGTTAAATATTTTTATTTCCAAAACTTTTGTAACGTAAACCTAAACGTATTATATACTCATATAAAGATGAATATTTTCATTGAAAAGTAATTTATTAATTTTAAGGGTTTGCGTAGGAACGTAAAATATCCGGTGATATTATACTATTATTAGGACGACCTTCGAGATCTAAAATGTTATTCAAATTACTTATAAATTATAATAATTTCAGCAAATAACAACTTGTCTCGTAACGTTATACCAATCTTATCTACTTAACACGATATACCTGTAAAAACGCTTACCTGATGTATTTTTATTTGCATTTTCCATTATTTTAAATTTGTCTAATTCGTAGGATAATCGTTGTTTTTCCAAATTCAAAGACGACACTTGTGCCTAATCGAGTAAAAAATTACAAAAAATTATTTCGTATTCACTCATCATCAATGTAAATTATGTTATGTTTGTATATTTTAGAGTGAAAATATAAAAAACCGTTAAGTATAAAACAGGTGTTTCAGTAAAAATATGACAATAGTACTTATTGTTTTTTCGTTGAAGTTATTATTTTTTGTTAAATGATATATCTATAATCTTTTATTTATAAGATTATGTATAATATTTCGATTTTTACATATAATAAATTTTATGAAGTGATATGTAACACAAATGTATCCAATCACCGTAATTTATGATCGTAATTCGTGATTAAACAGATGATATAAATTGGAGAATTTTTTTGATGAACATTGAAATTAATTAAAAATAATTCTATTTGACAGACTGGAATTATTTAAAAACTGTCACACTTAGATATTATGCTAAAATTACTTCATATTTGAAATTATATCCTTATTTGTAAATGATGACATTTAATTTCATATTGCATTTGACATCAACATCGGCCATCTCTTCACTGCACATTTTCTTTAAAACTAATATTAAGTATGTACTTACTAAATCCCTAAATAAACTTATCATACTAATTAAAAACATGATTATTTATTACCTTAAGCATAGGTACCATTTTAACTTGTTCTTCTAAATCTTTGATTATCTGTAAGCTTTTCACCATTTGTTCTCTGATAAGCTATACACACCGATTTCATTTAATTCACAAATTCAAAAATATGCTTAATTTACTAATACAAACGTACTTGGAGCTCATTGTAAGTATTTATGGTTCGATGCATGGAATGTTCAGGCTTAGTCGAATAACCACTACTGCTAGTAGTTGTATTATTTTCAAAGCTACTGTCTAACTTATTGAAATTTGATTCATCACCTTCAACTGAAATTCAAATTTCCAATAACAAATTGCTTCACAGATATGTGATCCTAAAATCTAAATATTATAGAACATACCCAAGTTGTGATTAGAAAATCCTCTGGGTGGTGGAACAATAGAATTAGATTGAAACGCCAATTCAAGAGTCTCTTCGAAGTCCATTAGAGCTCTATCCAAAGAATCTTGTACGTCCGGAGATGCTCTAGTTACAGCTTCGGAATTCTTTAAGTACATTAAACAATTTGATTTTAAATAAATAATAATTGTATTACTTCTTTTTTAAAAAAAATACGTTTATATATATAACTGTAAAACTGTCAATTATACGTATTTATCCAAACCAAAAAGTGAAATAATAAAAACAATTGAATTATATAAGCAATTAACAAAATTATACATAGATAATTATTATTAATTAATTTAAAAAAAAATAATTTATAATAGGTTTAATTTTATCGATATGAAAATGATATATATTATTTTAGTCTATTTTTTTTAAAATTTTTATGTATTTTAAGTCTTTTAAAGGAAACTCAAAAATAAAATCCATAAATTACAAATACAAGTTTAAACTATTAAATATTTTTTTCATTATTAAATAGTAGTGATAAAATTGTTCTGAGTGTTTTGATACAAACACTTCCAATTAAATGAATATATATATATTATATATAATATTATAATATTATATATTATATAATACATATATTATATTAGAATTTTACTAAAAAAAATTGATTACAACATGATTAAAAAGATTTTGGTCAAAAGCTAAAACAAATGTTATTATTAAGTTTCAATATTTTTAAGTCTAAAATATGATCTATACTACCAATTTTTCAAGGATGTTCAAAATTCCATGAGAGGGGTTGTGACCTGATAAATCCCTCTTAACTCAGCCCCTGTATATACTAGTACGTTTTTATAAATATTTTGTCATTCTAAAGTAAATATTTAATAATATATCAAAATTATTATGTTCAGAAGACATTTCAATTTATTAGAACACGAAAATGATTACGTTTTAATAAATTTTTCGTAATATTTTTTTAAAGTGTAAATGTGTACAAAATGTGCTTTAATACAAATATAATCTATCAAACCACACTTACGTTAATACCAAAAACTACCACTTTTTTGTGAGAGAAAAAATTACAATATTAAAAGCTATATAATATACAGTGGTGTACCCAGGGGAAGGCTAATGGGCTAACACTCCTATTCCCCCGTTTTATATTTTACGTTGTATAAGAAATACAATTTAAATTGAGTTAGGCTTCGTACTTTTTTTTCTTTTTGACAACATTTATGGTGTAAACTTGGTCCTTTTATTGATCATAAATGTCATATAGACCAGTTATTTATACCCATTAATTTCGCAATTTTCTTGTCGTTATACCTTAATATACTATTACCTATACCAGCGGTCACCAACTGGCGGACCGCGGACACATTTTTTACGAACCCCGATGGTCACTTAATTATACAGAATTTTAAAAAAATGGACCAATTAATGATAAAAAAAATATAAATATTTTTCCGATATTGTA
>JAIPRM010003762.1:0-24989 GCA_025469315.1 Stegophylla sp. TES_Ste_2020 | reverse complement strand
TATTTTCTAATATCTAATCAATAAATATTTATAAATCCAAAGACTATTATACAAATTGTTTATAAAGTCCTTGAAAATGTCACCTATGAGTCTGTCTCTCTCGCACATATGATGGCATCATAGTGCTACCCACAAAATGAGTGTAGTACGCGGTCTATCTATTATATGTCTATGGACTTGACACTTTTTATAATATACTCCGTTACAAAACTATATTATTAATTATTATCAGCATGTTTGGTGCTATCATGTTACCAAATACTGAATTTGATGTTATACAGACTGGTATATAAAAATCGTATCTATGGTTTTCGTAGTGTGCACGAATCGTGGTAATGAATTAATAGCGCTCAATGTGGCCATTGGATTGGCAACGCCGGTCCCACGGTCACAGCGGTGCCAACCGACCGGCGAAGTGCGTGGGGGTATGTTTTCCGATTTTCATTGTCCCCGACCAGACGACGACAGCGAATCGGTTTGGGGTTACTGCGTTAGTGTTATTGTTGTGGTTTTCGTCGCTCTAGTGCCTTTTTTTTTTTTTTTTCGTATAATTCACCACAAAAACACATACTTCTCACACTGTGGACGACAGCACGCTACACTGGCGGTAATCGCGTGTCAACCTCGTGTGATGAGAACGACTTAATACACACGCAGAACAGAACACTGAACACAACATACGTTGACGGACAGAGGCCACATTCCATTACACGCGACATCGCGTTCGAGTCCCGGTATTATTGACCAGGGAGTGTAGTTGTTTTCTACCGGGTGACCGCCGACGACGACAGAGTCTGCTGCTGACGGATTTGGACGGACGACGCCGCGATCACAGGACAACGGCGACGATAAACCTCCACCGCCATCAGGCATCGGGTTTCCGCGCTGGAGGAGCACTACTACAACTGACTACTGAACTTCGCCAAGATGGCTGACGACTGCTACGTTTCGCAAAACGATAATTTCATTTGTGGCGTTGTTGAAGGTACGATACTTATGTCAAAATAAATAATAATAATAATAATAATTTAACGGTTATTGATTCGCTCAATTTCTCATCATTACCCATGTAATTATTTTCAAATCTGTGTGCAGTAATTTTAATTTTCTTTTTATTACTAATAATATTCGTTATTCGCTTATTATTATCGTCGACTGCACGATTATTACGTGTTCCCGTGCAGATTCGAACACATCATATACTGCGCATTACGTGTACCTATTGCAGTAGATTATGTGGGTGTGCCTGTAACAGCGGTGACGCGTGCCTACTTGTGCTCTTTGCGATGCCTGATCCCGAGGTCTCGAGAATCGTCTGCCTCGTTTCTTCGTCTCTGCTTTTTGAATGTAATTAATTGTATCGATTTCGGCTCTCGCGGACTATCTCGTCCTGTCCTAGTGCCTCGCGATACTTAACCGCTTTGGCGAAAACTGTTACGAGTTTTACTGAACAGTTTTTAATTTCAACGGTGAGTACGATTGTTGCCTTTCTTAATTACCCAGTCAAAAACAACTCTGGTGTAGGTAGTTTTTGAGATCACTTTTTCTTATTTGTGTTCCATATGTCTACCTATCTTAACCTAAAAAATATTAAATACTAGAGCTATATAAATGTATTCAACTACGCAAACAGTGCACTGTGCAATTGTGGTGTCACTTATGATTGTTATTCATATCTTATATTTCTCTAAAAAATAAGTAGGTACCTAGGAATTTCTTGAAATCTTAATTATACTTATTGTGTTTTTTGGCATCAAGTTGGGTAATTATTTCACTCAATTTAACAACAATCGTGCTTAAATGTACTTATCTGTTTAGTATTCAATTAGAATACACTGGCTGGTAGACAAGGACCAATATTACATGCAACTATGCACTATGGTGTCTTTTTATGTAACTAAGTATGTATGCTCATAACTGATATCTTCCTAAACTGAATAGGACACATTTTGTATTATTTAATAAGTGATCTAACTCATTAAATATATATATATATATATATATGCTGTCTCTTAATTCCTATACATTTTCGAATCATTTAAATGAAAATACAGTTATTTTTAAACATTTTGTCTTATGATATTTGTGTCATATTTGACTTACCTTTTTGTTTTGGTATTGTGTTATATATGTATGTTATTGTTACTTATCAGATCTGTACTTACTACTCAGTTTCTTCATGGTATCAGTTTCTAAGTATTGGTTGTCGCCTTATTGGTACTGTTATTGGTACCAGATTTTAAAAGTAGGTACCACCTACTGCTTTTAAAATTCTTGAGTACTTATATTGAGTATTTTATAATAGGTAGAGAATTGTTTAGATTTTAGTGAGGGAGTGTTGAGAAGTGGAGAATAACTAAATTCTTTATCTATGCCTCATCTCACCAAACAGCTGAAACAAATTGAAAACTTTTCTAAGTTATACTTTTTCATTTATTTTAAATTCTGAGGGGAGCAAAGAAGCTAGTATTTTTACAATGATGTTTATTTTTGTTAACACTTTTTCTTTACTTGACCAAAAGACGTGTCCATCAATTTTTTGAAACCAGATTTTTCTCTAGAACCAGATGGTAGGTTAAACAGATCATTTTTCAAAATTCCCAATTTTTTTCTCAAAATTTAGGAAAAACTGCTCTAAAATTGACAAATAAGACTTAGACACTATTTATTTTAATCCAAACTTTATTAAAATTTAAACATTGGTAAACAATTATATGAAAAATACGAGTATTTCGGCACAAGAAAATTTCAAAAATGTGAAAAAAAAAATTTGGAATTTTTTTCCAATAGGTACCTTTTTTTCGTATAAAATTTTTAGATGAAGAAGTGAAGACGCTTATGATTTTACAGTAATTTTTATTTTCTTCATTTTTCTCTTTCTGTAAACATTTTTTATAGTAAAAATACTTGTCCAAAAGTTCAATTAATAACTCTATAGATCCCGAATCACGCCTAGATGGTACTTTAGAGAGGACATTTTTCCAATTTCTCAATATTTCTTCCAAAAATTTTGCACTTAGGTAGAGAATTTCATTGCAAATATTATTATGGTGCAATAAAATTTCTTACAAAAAATTAAAAATTTTACAACGGTTTAATTAAAAAAACTGAAAAAGTACAGACAAATTTTATATGTATTTCTAGTTAATAGACACACACAAAAGTTGGTAATGTTTTTCGCTTATCTTATCTTATGTATTTTTCGACACATGATAGTGTGAACTAATGAAATGTTATTTTATAGCCAATTAAAATTAGCATAAAGCTAGTAATTTTTACGTAAAATATAGATTTTTTTTATCAAAACCTATAATTTGATTGTTTCTATATAATATATACGGGGTCAAATTTACATAAATGTTGGCTCTATGAATAATTTTTTACAAGCGTTTAAAATTAAAATTATGACAGATAATTCAATTATTGGCACACTTATTTTCTTTATTATTGTGTAATATAATATTACACAAAATGGATCATTTAAATGAATAGTGAAATGGACATGGATTAATCTTTTATTACATAATAGTGTTTGTCGTTTATTCGACGATTGAAAAAATTTTTCTTGTTAATTCTACTGTATTATTTAAAAATAAATTTAAGAACTGCAAATAGTTAGAAACCCAAATAATTCCCAAAAATTGCTTATTCACCTTGCCAGTTCATCGATTGAATTTATCTTACCACTCATATGTTATTGCACCATCATCACAGTTCATATCACTTTATTCTTTATTATTTAGTTTAAACAATTAACGATTATCAAACCAAAATGTCCCTAAGTTGTACAGCATGTTTAGAGATATTTTTGATGTTATACCAATTAATGGACTGATGATTATTTGATGTTATAAAAATAGATTCTTATTGCTTTTAGTATTTTTATAAGGAAATTAATTACTTGACAAACACACAACACACAATATTCAACGTTACAACTTGACTCAAAACAAAAAAATTATATTAAATACACTACTCGTCCAACACTATTGAATAAAAGTAGTTATTTGTTAAACATATCTAACCAACTATTATTTATAGTTTTATATTATCTGAAGTTTCATTCAGGATCGTTTATATCAGTATCAGTCGAGTCGTTTTGGAAGAGTTCATACACAAACTCCATGACACAAAATTTTTATATATTAATAATAAAAATCGCTCAAAATATTTGTGACAAATAGTGGTTGAAAAAGATTTATGAGAACCCACTGGGCTAGTCAACAAAATCTATTTTAAAATGGTATACCCTTTGAATAATTTTGTTTCATAGCTGTTTTCTCATTAATATTTATTTTTAAACATTATTCTGGCCTCGATTCTAGCATTAGTACCTGCTTTCATATATTAGGTCAACGGTTCTTAAACTTTTTATTCAAGTCTCTAAAAATGGTAATTTTTTCTCACATCTCTCAAAAATAATACAAAATGAAATATTCTAATAACATTTAGCTCAGTATTTTGATATTTTTATGCTTAAAGTTGTACATTTGTATGATTAAAAATACAGTCATAACACTTATAACTTACCTATATTTAAGTTTTATATATTAATAATATGCTGCGAACAATGAGTTTGATTTCCATGTAGTAATGTCCCAAAATTGGGATGTGACTTGTAGTTACCACTCCACGCTTTTATTTCTTCTTTGGACTGACATTTTTATTTTAATACAGTAATTTCCGAAAATCCTACTCCATTTTGATAGGAAATTCAAACCATGTAAAAATATATACAAGATGTTCCAGTATCTAAGTAATACTAACTCGTATTCGTAAAGGGGTGCTACTAAAAATAAATAGTGCAGGCGTGGGTAATGATTTCTCTTCACTTGGCACAGTACTGCTACAAGATATAATTGAATACGAAAATCTTAATTTAAATTATTTACCTGTCTTTACAGCAAATGCAAAATGTCTAATACCTATGATAAAATTTGTTATAGGGTTTTACGGAAGACCATGGACTACTGAACAACGTAAAGACTTGTTTCAAAAGTGAGTAGTTTTCCAAGCTGTTTTGTTATAATTCGCTTTGCAAGCTAATTGTGTTTACCTTTATCTTATCTAGTATAAGTAGGTCTACCATAATTCCTTTTTTCATTAGAAATATATATATATATATATATACATTTATTAAATTAAGTGATAATTTAGATAACATCTCTTCAAAACGCTTTTGATTGACTATACGTTTTAATTTTAATCCTTATGGACAAACAAATCACTAAACTAGTGTCCTTTTGAATTGTTCCTTGGATTGATAGTGAATTTATGAATTTATTATATTATTTATAAATATATTTTTATATATATATTTTTGTATTTTATATTTATAAGAAAAAAGTTAAATCGACAATCTTTTATAAGTTATAAGTTATAAGTTAAAAATGGCTGTTGTTAACATGAATAGCTTAATGAACGGAAAAGATTCGCGATGGCTGCAACTTGAAGTATGTCGTGAATTTCAACGTAATAAATGTTCACGTAGTGACACTGAGTGCAAATTTGCTCATCCAGCTACTAATGTTGATGTACAGAATGGCAAAGTAACAGCTTGTTATGATAGTATCAAGGGGAGGTGTAATAGAACAAAACCACCTTGTAAATATTTCCACCCTCCGCAACATTTAAAAGATCAACTTTTAATAAATGGTCGAAATCATTTAGCTCTCAAAAATGCCTTAGTCCAGCAAATGGGTTTAGTGGCTAACCAACCCATGGTTCCTGGGCAAGTTGCTACTCCCATGCCAAATCCCGCTTACTTAGCTCAGTTACCTAGTACTCAAATTGGAAATGCATTTAATCCCTATTTTAGTCATTCTAATCCACTTATGAATCCTCTTTCACAATTTTTTGCTCCTAACCCTAACAATTTGACAATGGCTATGCAACAAACAGCAGTGGTACATCAAAACTTACAGCCACCTGAACGGTTGGATATGGACTTGAGTAAAATTTCACCTTTCTATTATGAAAATCTATCTTTGCCTGGTTTAATTCCTTTTAAAAGGCCTTCTGGTGATAAAGCAGGGTTACCAATGTTTCAACCAAGTGCTGCTGCAGCTTATCAACAACTATTTCAATTTGTCCCACAACAAGCAGACTATCCTCCTACATCAACTGCTGCAGCTTTATCTGCAATGCCAAAACCACAACCTCAGGCAGTAACACAACAGCAACAACAACAGACTCAACAATCTATTATTGCCCCTCAAAAATCTCAGACACCTGAACTACCGACAACTCAAACTCAGTTACAATCTCAACAGCTTGCAGCATTTCATCAATTATTTGCTATGTCTCCTCAGCAACAACAACTACAACAACAGCAATCTTTACAACAACAACAGCAACACCAATCCTTACAGCAGCAACATCAGCAGCAACAAGCTCAATTAGCTCAAGCTCAGAATCAAGCCCAAGCTCATTTAGTTCAGTCACAAGTACAGAGTCAACTACAGGACCCTAACCAACAAGCTCAAATGCAACAACATCAAGCATTTGCAGCAGTATTCAATCAGTTAATTGCTATGAGACCACCTCCTCCACCACTGGCTGCCTTTCAAGCACCACAGTTGGCTCCTAATCCTAATTTAATGACATCACCATCTATGAAACAATTCATTGCTGCACAAATACAGCATCACATACATAATACTAATTTAAATCCCGCTGCCATTAATGGTAATATTAATACTAAAAGTGACGAAGAAGTTCAACAACCTTTTAAGAAAATGAAAACTGCTTGACAATTTTGGAATTTTCATAATTAATTGATATAATACAATCATTAAAATAGCTTTTTAAGGTCGGATTATTGTACCAAACTATATTTTTATTAATAATTTTAGACTTAGTTTTCGTTTTAATAAGCATTTTTTCTGGTAAAATGTAAATGTAATAATCTTTATTTAGTTATTTTGAGTTATTTTAATATTAAGTTACCTTACTTATGCCATCATTTAAACTATTTGTGTTTTTAACATTTATTATAACATAACCTATTTTAATTGTATTGTGCTTGAACTTAAATCTACTCGCTTATAACCAGTTATTGCAATATTTAACCTACCTACATTATTGTTTAATCATTATTATTATATTATTGTAATTCATAATTATATTTTAAACTATTGTATCGTATAGTTCCTTGTATAAGTGCTTTCAAGCCACATTATTTTTTTAAACTAAAATCCGCATTTTAATCCGTTAATAATTAGTTTAGTGATTTGAGTCCATTATCGTTTGTTTTGTATTTGAGCAAATTAAATGTTGTATAATTAAGTGATTATGTTTAAATCGATTTTGTAAACTGTAAATCAAATATTTTTAAATATGTGGAACATTTATGTTCTAATTAATTTTTTTACAAATGTTATAAACAATAGATACTTATAATATATTTTTAAATTACTAAAAGTATGTTATATGTCTTTTATAATCTGTTATAGACTTTAAATTATAAAACTGTGTAATTTAAGAATTTTTGAATTGTGATAAAATAGGTATCGCCTTGATGTTATACTTAGATTTAAATCATCTACCTCTTTTTTTTTTTTTTTTTTTTTATGTTCTCTAGTATAAAATGTCATTCCAAATTCCAATCCTAATGTATTCTAAAACAAAATAATGTTTCTAATATATTTTTCATACTTATTGTGCATGTGCAAAAAAAACACTGCTCTGCCAATATAATGCCCACCAAGCTTCCTTTTTTCATGGAAACCTTGTGTTTTATTTTATTATATAAATACATATATTTATTTAAACATACTAACTATACTGTAATATGAACATTGAAAATTTGGGATTGGAGTTCAGCTTGTGTGGAAATATATTAGTTAAAATAGTATTTAATGTTAATAAAAAGGCTATAAAGCTTTCACTAGCCATTATTTATCTTGGTTATTGGCTATTTTCAAATAAATAAAACATTTATCTAGGCCTATATGTATGTTGCAAATACTTATGGTAGAATTAAGGCTATTTTTCTATAGTAAAATGCTTTAAAAAAAAACATTGTGAATAAAGTAGCTTGTACTTAATAAAGGTGGCATACCTAAGCTAGACTTATTTTTATTTTTTTATCATCGTGTGTACCTACCCTTGCACTGGCTTCAACTATCTGTTTTTAGCAAAACTCGTACATGAAAAAACATAGCTTCTTTTATTGGTTGTCTCCATAACAAGGGTTGAAGTGTCAATGTTTCGCTACAAGCAGCCTACAACTACCATTATCATTTGCAATGCCTGTCATCTTCATTTGTTTTAAGTGGACAACCTCTTGTTTGGAATGCTAGGTATTATCCTAGGCAGTATCCTCACAAAAAAAAAAAAAAAATGTATATATACATAATATATATATGATAATTATAAAAAAAGAACTAATAAGAGGTCACTTATTACAACTACCCAGCACTTGAGCTATGTTTTGTAAATTGTTTAATAATTATTAATTAGGCTTTTGAGTTAAAATGACTTGTTTTATTTGTTTAGTGGTAAGTTGAATATTTGAATAGCTAAATACATTTATTCTGATTTCATTATTTAGTCAGTGTTTTGACGTAATTGTTTTCCTTCGTAGATATATAGCACTGAAGTAAACTATCAACATAATATTTTAGTAAGCCTTGCTTTATAATAGGCTTATTAAAAATTATATTTTATTTTTTGTTAAAATCTAAAATTCATGATACAACTTAAAATCTGATTTTAAATTCATACAATTACTCTTTATTTGCCATAAATTATTTTTCAAGTAAATAAATTTTTATAGTACTGATGATTGAAAATTACATGTGACGATAAATTTAAATGTATTGATTTTATTTTAAATATCAGTGGAGGTTATTGATAACATTTTATGATTTTAATCATTATTTATTATCTTTTCCTTTTCTAATAATTTAAAAGTGTTTGCTATTTTCATTAAACTGGAAATTTATGTGAATTAAAACTAAATTTAAATATCAAAATATTATGTCTTCCACTCTAAGAAATATGAATTAACTCAACAAAACCAGTAGTATATATTTTGATGATCATAATATATAAATATAAAATAACTTTGTGGTATTGTAATTTATTTAGAACAACCTTAGAAGAAACAAATATTTTTATTATAAGTTTTAACCATTTCTTAGCAAACACTTAACCTGCTTGTTCTCAGTCTATTTTTTACTGAGTATGCATGTATCTGATAAGTCATCATATTATGCTTACAAAAATCAAATGTAATTCAAAGCTGTATGATGATGGTGACTAGGAAAATTGCTTAATATATAATTTATACTCGTTTAAAAAATTGACTATTTAAATCATATTTTACTTCTGCTGGTTGTTGTATACACAATTGTAAAGTTTTTCTTATTCTTTTGCATGAATACTTAAGAATTAATAAAAGGTGAGATGGATACTCATTTGATACTATATTCATTAAGTATTCATATTACATACTATACTTCTATGACATGACTTTGTCTTTTACAATGTGTATATGTGAAAGAAATAATTTTGAATTGTTAGTTAATCGTGTTTTTTTTTTTTTAAAATAACACTGATGCCAAAAGGGCTTTTGCCACTCTTGAATAATAGGAAGTTCTTTATACTGTAAGTTGCCTAGTAAAAACTAGCCTCTACTAGACTAACAAATTTTAGGTTAGATGTTAAATAATTATGTATAAAATATTTTTGATAATATAAATCAAGCAGTGAGTACTGAGTTATATAAATTTTTCTATAACATACTATTTAAATAATTATTAAATTACTGATAAAAATTCAAAGTATAATAATAATCTTTATATTTAAACTATATTTTTGTGAAGTAGTAAATTTTCATTTGATATTCTTTTCCATTATATATAAATTGCTAGACCACATTTTGTGTTCTGAACTAGACTAACAAAAGTACTAAGTTTATAATTTTATATTCAATAACTAATTTAATGTTATGATCCGTAATAATTATTAGAATGGCATGTAAAACATAATTATGGTATTTATTTTAGGGAAATAATACTAATCATAAGATACATTTATCAAAAAATGAAAACATGTATATTTACTATATGTGTTATTACCTAAGTATATAAAGATTGAACTTATAATACTAGGCAATGATGATACATACACCATATTATGTTGATGAGTAAAATGTGAAGTAAATTATGAGTAAAATAATAATCAATTAATAATTGATTTAATTTATATTATGGAAAAGAGTAAATATAGATTTTCATAAATAATAATAATTTAAATAATTCTTTATACATGTTTGTGTGTTGTGTGTATTGTAATAACTTGGTTTAAACTAAGTTATGAAACAGAATACTATATTTTGAACGCATGAAAACAATGTTGATTAGTACAAGTAGTTAATATTTTGTACTAAATTTTACCCTTTGTGAATTGTTGACCATCTGCTGCTCTAACTCTTCAGTAGAGTATGTAATCAAAGAATTTTAATGGCTGTGTTTTTACATTGAAAAGTACAATCAGTGTAAGAAATTAAAGATAGATTGTATGCTAAGAATATTTCACAAACCTGTGTTGTGGTAATAGATATGTATTCTGTAATTATAATCAAAAAATTAAAATAATTATATTTGTACTAATCGTAGCTAACTTGGTGAAAATTTACGCATACAGTCTTAACTCAAATGGTTCAAACTATTTTGTGTCTTATTAGCTGAGCATGTTATTCAAGAGTAAAAAAAAAGAAAAATAATTACCCAAGTAATATATATTGCTTTGGCCCATTTGTGCTAAAAAAAAAAAAAAAATGTATATTATCAAATCCCGGCTGCTGTTACAAAACTTGTGAATGGATTCAATTCTAACATGTCACCTCTCACTCGCATTTGCCTCTGTTTCACCCCAGTCTACCTCCATGCACCAATTTCAGCCTGAAACCCTGCGATGTTTTCAATACTATGTATACATAATACATGCTATGGTGATTGTTGTTTACCGGTTACTATGCTGTTTTCTGGTCGCTAACGGTGGATTAAAAATAAATTAAAATTAAATATAATGCCTCGCATTTACGAACGCTATATCTGTGCATTTTTATTTGCCGTAATTTGTGATAATTGCAATTAAAAAGTGTTTCATAGTGAAAATTGTATAAGAGTGTCGCAGACGAACAGTCAACAGACAGCTATGTTATGATTTCACATCATTTTGATAGTAGACTCATGCTGTGCTTAGTTTATAATATTGTTTTCTTTTATTTTTAATTTCTTTTTTTATAATCACCACCTAAATTAACAGTAGCAGAAAAATAATTGGTGCAGATTCAAAAATAAACAAATTTTGGGTTGTATTCATTTTATTTAATATGCTTATTTTATATTGCTGTGTTTATATGCTTATTCGTTTAAAACAATAAATACAATTTAAAGCTTAAACTTAAAAAATTATATAACTATTTAAACTCTATGAATAATTTTTCTATATCTAAATAATCTTTTAGGTTAAAAAAATGGGGAGTAGGTTGTTATGTTTATGCTCCCAAAGACGATTACAAACACAGGGCATATTGGAGAGATTTGTATACAGTTGAAGAAGCCGAACAACTTGGTGGTTTAATTAGTGCTGCCAGGGACTGTGGCGTTACTCTGTATTATGCTTTATCTCCGGGACTTGATATGACTTATAGTAGTCAAAAAGAAGTATCAACTCTCAAACGAAAGTTGGATCAAGTTGCTCAGTGTGGTTGTAAAGCTTTTGCTCTGTTGTTTGATGATATAGAACCAGATATGTCACCAGCTGACAAAGAAGTGTTTCAGTCATTTGCTCATGCTCAGGTAATTTAACTATTTTATTGATACTTGATATTATTTAAATTAAAAATTTTAAATTTTTAGGTGTCAATTACAAATGAAATATTTCAACATCTTGGTCAACCTAAATTTTTGGTATGTCCCACCCAGTATTGTTCAGCACGGGCTGTACCTAATGTTCAAAATTCTGACTACTTAAATACTTTAGGCTCTAAGTTAGCACCTCAAATTGACATAATGTGGACCGGTTAGCTACTGTAAATTGAATCATAAGTTCAAATTTAAAAAAATGATTTATTACTTTGACTATTATTTGTTTACATTTGTTGTAGGACAAAAAGTTATTTCACGTTCATTAACTACAGAGTCTATTAGAGAAATCACTGAAGTATTAAGACGACCTCCTGTTATATGGGATAATTTACATGCCAATGACTATGATCAAAAGCGGGTATTTTTGGGACCGTATCAAGGACGTTCTCCAGACTTAATTTCTCAATTAAGGGGTGTTTTGACTAATCCAAACTGTGAATATGGTGCTAATTTTGTTGCTATTCATACATTGGCTCAATGGAGTAAATGTAATTCTGAACCCTCATCTATTACCCATGATAGTATGTATAAATATTTAATAAGTTTTAATTTAATTTTAACCAAGTATCAAACTATAACTATTAATTATTTTTATTATATTTAATTTTACTAAATTATTGACAGTTCACAAATTTAGTACTAACATTTTATATTAAATTTATTAATTATTATTATTATTATTTCGTATGGTTTAATCCAACACTTACAGTTCTAATTAAAATTAGTTTAAGACTATAACAACAACATTTATTAATGTAGCCAAAGAATTGAGTATTACTTAATTCCAATATTATAGTAATAATTATCTTTGGTATAAAAATATTTATGAGTTGTTTATTGAATAATACAATCATTACATAATGATTGTTTAAAACTAATCATAAACAGCATACAAGGTGATTTTTTAAGCTTACTAACTTGTTTTTGGTTATAAAAATGAAAAAAATTGGAATTTTTCTTTTCAGAATGATCAAGCTATAAAAACTATGTTTTCCTTAACTCATTTTTTTCTACACACTTTTTCATTTCAAATAGTTACCCCCTATTTTAACTGCAGAATTGTATTCAGGTTATTTTTCTGTAAATTTTAATATATTGAAATCAAAATTCGGATGAATAATTTTAAATTATTCAAATTTAAGTTTTAAGGATAATAATATAGTGCTTTGAGCATACATTACGCACTGTGAAGGTTACTAAAACAAATTTTTGCATTTTTGTGATCAAAAGTAAGCACGCTTAAAAAATTACCCTGTATAATATTAATAATGAACATAATTTGGTTTAATTTTTGTTAAAAATCAAAATAGTTTTAAATTAATAATATTTTTATTTGATTTATTTTTTTTAGTAATCAATTTATTTTATATTATAGTTCATGGAATAATTCAATTTCAAAAAAAAAAAAACCTTTCAATAGTAGCATAATTTCTTGCGTGTTAGTATTGAGTTATTTTTACATTTACATGAAGTTACAAATAAGAAAGCATAAAGTCAAGAAAATTAGGTATAGAAAATAGAATCTTAAACTTTAATACATTTTTCAACTTTGGCAACTAACTTTAAATTCTATTAGTTGCTGTATGAATTCCAAATATTTTATCCATTAGAGCATACATAATATATTTATAAACTAGGTAAATACATTTATTTCTGTTTATATTTAGCCTAGTTTAAATATATATTTATTTAGATTGGAAGAGTGGAGTAAATATTTTTACATTAATATTTTCTTTTCTAATTCAAACTTGAAAAGTAAAGTATAGACAAGAAAGGAGAACATAATTTGTACCATGAGTATTCTTTGCTCTTTGGGTCAGATACACTTCAAAGTTTTAATGTCATAGTATAGCATATTTTGACTATTTTCATGAACTATGAAATAAATTAAGATTATTTTGCTATTAATTTAAAACTCTTATTGCTTAAGACATTAAAATGTCATAAATAAACTGAAGTGGATAGATACTTTCAAAATTATTCACAGAACAATAATCAAAATCATTTTGTTCAGTGATGTATTATTGTTTTAAAATTAAAAATCTTATCAATTAATAATCAATGATATGATATCAATTACTGTTGTTTGTTTGTTAAATATTTTGGAATTATTATTTTTAGATGAAAGTATGAAATTGGAAACTGAAAGTGATGAGGAGGGTGTTATTGATCTTCCAGAAAATATTTATCATTCTAGAAGAGCATTACGTGTAGCAATCAAAGAATGGTTACAAGAATTTCGTAGACAAAAACAAGCTCATGGACCTATTAGTAAACCACAACCTTCCATACCAATTATATCTCCTGTAGCCATTCCACTTCCATCATTTAATACATGTATGGCAACCTCTACAACTACTATTACAACATCTACTACCACAGCACCTCTACCTTTATGTACAACTAATAATGTTGAATCTATTTCATCGGTTACTGCAAATGGCTCAGCTAACATTTTGCAACCTGCCATAGCTACTTCCATCAATCCACCTTTGGTAATAATGAACTCTTTGGTGTCTGAATCTAAAGTTATCAGTGAACCTATGGATTGTAATATGTCTCCAGCACTATCACCTCAAAGTTCAGACACAGCCATGAATACTGACAATGGTTCGGTATGTACATTTATTTTGTATATATTGTTACAGTCCAAGTACAAAAATTGATCATTGCAAACATTGACCGGGCATTATATAAAAATGCACAAAGTGTTTGGGCAGTATTAGTTATAGAGACTGGATTTTTATGCTTTTATATATTTTTACTGGGAGTTTGCATTTTAGATTGGATGAGCTTTCTTGACGATTCATTATCCTATGAACTCTAGCTAAAGTCAATGCTAACTTGAGCTGTCATTGTGTGCAATTCTAACTACTTGAAAATTTACTTGTAGACAATACATCTCTTAATGTATCTGTGGCTAATGAGTGCCGAACATCACCAATAATAGGTGCTCCGAAAGGTATTTCGATATATTTTACATGATACATCGCCCTCCTCCTCATTTGGATGACATATAATAAATTATTATATTTTATTGTGATTTTAAGCAATTATGAAAAAAAAAATTGTTTATCAATTGTGTAATCATCGAGTAGAAAATAATTTTTTTCACTAGACCGTAGGCTATCCAATCCGCCTCTGGTTTTAGCAGAATTAAAAATTAAAAATAATTTTATACAAATGTTTTTGTCATTAAAATTCTAATTGGTATATGCCTGCATATCATTATATCTTACATTTATAGAGTATATTGTGCTAAAAAAAAAAAATGAAACAAGGGAAGGGAAGTGAATATAATATGCTGTATGCTTTCATAATGTCACAATACACCATTGATAATGTGTTAGTTAGTTTACTGGGTGTTTCGCTCTTCAAATTAAAAATATCCCTCAACTTGTGCAAATCACCTCAGATATTTATTTTTACTTGACATTGTCAGTATTGGCCATTGTATACAATTTCTAGTCTATGTGTATAATTATCCACATGGCTTGAAGAACTCGGACATTGTATACAATGCCCAGTCAGTGTTTACAATGACTATTTATCCACTTGGACCATAACATATATTTTAAATGAATATTCTATAATTTTAGAGTGTTGCAATGCAAGTGGAAACACCTAGTCCTAGTGTGGATATGGTTGTTGATGTTGTACAAGATCAAAAGCATTCTTATGAAAGGTAAAATGTTTCTATGAATTTTATTGTTTAACAAGTTAATTTAATATTTTGAATTATATTTTTTTAATATTAGAGAGCTAACAGAAGAAGATTTATTGCTTATGTGTGATTTTTTTTATTTACCATTTGAACATGGTCCACATAGTGTTCAATATTTAACAGAATTTAATTGGTTAAAGAGCAATGCCCATTTAGTATCTCATGAAAATTTACGAAAATTAAAAAAAGATAATTCAAGTGAATCTAAACCAGAAGTAAGTATGTTGTGTAAATAATACTATAATAATATATATATATATATATATATAATAGGATGTTAAAAATTAGATTTAAAAAAATTTGTCCCATTTTTCTAAATCAAACCTATGAACGATGACGCGAATCTGGTTGGTGTTTCCCATTTTATTAATTAACATTTTTACTCAAACTTGGATAACTTGTAGAAATTTTTTAATTTCTGAAAGCAAGCATTTTGTAGGTGATAAAATTTCTTACAAAAAAGGTCCTTGGTACCAGGGGTGGGCAAGATACTTAAAAGAAGTATCTAGATTCAAGATTCATTTTTTTAAAATAATTACTAAAATGTATAGATTAAAGGTAATATTTCAATATTATTTATTTTTAACAAAAATTACATTGTTAAAATATATATATAAAAAAAAACATTTTAAAGAATATTCAAACATCAATAGATTATAGTATATAAACAATTAAATTAAATAATGATTGTATTGTAATTCTATCAGTCAGCATGAAAATGCATAGGGCCAATTTATAAATGTATTTGAATAATTTTTTACTTTATAGTTAACATTTTATACCTATAAATTGTTTTGTTTATGTTTATTTTAGGTTGAAGAATGGTATGAAAGAGCAAAGAAGATGAATGAAATGACTGAACAAGTAAATGAGCTATTTCAAAGACTTACAATAAGTGCCAATAGAGAATTGGTTCATGACCTGTACCCATATGTGTGGGATATTCGGTGTGTGGTATCATTGTTAGATTCCTATGTTAAATGGCTGTGTATGTATTTTATTTAAAATTCGCTTATATTTTGTTATACTAGTTGCCATTAGTCCTGCTCTAGGTGAAACATTACCAATAATTCGAATGCTGTCTTCGATATTCATTTTGCTAAGGCATTCTTCAATTTTGATTACATTTTTTTTTAGATTATTATTATAACCTATTATCATCTAAGTTATATTTTAATTAATAAATAGTTAGGAAGAGCTAAGGAATTTCTTTGTATGATTACTGTACATACAGACATAATTAGAAATATTAAATGATAATCAAGTATAAAGTTTAATTCAATGATTGGAAGAGTTAATAAAATACAATTGAAATTGGGACACTTATAATCTCAAATAAATAGCAACTTTAAATTTATACTTATAAATTACGTCTTATAATTACTCTATAATATATTTATAATAATACTTTAATGCAATCAGTGGCGGTTCTGGTGGTATTTTGTTGGTGAGGCAAATTATGCCCTCCTCTGGTTAAAAAAGTGCAAATCACAATAATCAAATTTAAAAACATAAAAATAATTATTTTCAATGAATGTTCACTTCCTAATAAACTTGAATGTTGCAATTTTAATTTGAAATTAGCTAGGGATGTAGAATGCTCTATTAAATAGAAGTGATCTGTTAATAATATTTTAATTTATTATGTTTTTATAATAATATACAAGTATACAATACCTATAACATGATTACAATTAATAATATTGTATACATTTAGATCATTTAATTTATATATTATTATACTTAAGTATATATTAATAATAACCACATGAATGAACAGTATGAACAAGCAAAATTAAATATATATGCAATGGCCAGTGAGTTTTCTGAATGACGCGGACGGCATGAGTGCGAAAATATCATGTGAACCAATTAACAAGGTAAATAATTTGACTACCAATACCTCACGATAATTCAATCAAAACAGAAATAATAACTGAAGATTAATTTCAAAAAGCCAACAGTTTTTGGTTTCCACTTCCCTTCAATCACACTACTGATATCTAGTAGGTGCTGGATTTATTTTGTTTGTTTATTTTACCTAAAAATAGATAGTATCACTATCTGCTGCTGCCGTCCGCATTGCTTCCTCTATATTTAGTATTATTGGAGACAATGAAAAGAGTGCCTCATCTATAATCGTTACGCATGTGCAATTCATATTATTTTACGATCGTGTGTGTGCGTATTTTATGTACACATATTTAACTTTGTTAAGCAATGCTGCTGTAGCCTTAATTGTTTGACGTTATTATCTTATCGTAGTATTGTCGCTGCGCCACACCAGCCATTATATTATTTAGCTTACATAATGATTTCATGAATTTCTTATTGAATTATTTATTTAAATTCTCAGTATACAAAATAATTTTCAGTCCGAAAAAAAAAAATTGTATTAAAAAAAAATATCATGTACTGGTTAAATATGATGGAAAAATGCAGTATTTTAATGAGCTAAGAAATATAAGTATTGAACATTTACTTTTTATTTTACTACAAAATGTTAAGTGAGGTGTTGCCTCACTTGCCTCACCCCCAAAGCTGCCATTGAATATAATATAACACTTATATTTACTTATAATACTAGTTTATTTTATTAATTTTAGCCAGAGGTCATTTTCCTCAGTCAATTACAAATTATACACTTGGATCATATACATGTAAGTAAATTTTTTCTTAATTATATAGCTTCAGAGTAGAAATTTTTCTTTTTTAATTTGTTTTATCTTTAATAGAACTCAATCTTGGTCAAATAAAACCAACAACTAGTGTTTTCACTGTAAGTCGTAATATTTTAGCCATTTAACTATTAATAATTTTCTTAACCAGATCGCCTAAAATGGTTTGCCTGTGTATTATTGCTTTTAATATTAAAAAAAAAAAAAAAAAAATACCTTTAAAATATTTTTTCCCAAAATAAATGTTTATCTTTGCTTTTTATGATTTTCAACCGTATATAATTATGGTTGTTGGCTTATATTGATCCAGATTGGGCTAATTAAGTGTATATCATCTTTTAGGCGATCTATTTAAATGGGCTTATCAAATTATCATATTATTAATAATTTTCATAAATAGATTGATTATGTCTAATTTTTTAAATTTATTATAATTTTGTGTTCATAGGTATAATTATTGATACATTTTGTAATTTTAGGGTTTTCTAAAGGATGGAAAGAGAGCTTTATGAGTGGTGACCAAGAACCATGGGTATTTAGAGGTGGTGTAGTTGCTGATTTACAAGTAATTAAAACATTATTTATTATTAATTAAAATTAAACCTTCGACACTTGAATTTTTATATATTGATCAGTGAAACTAAAATTATTTCATAATATTATATTATAAATTATGATTTTACTTGATAAATTTTATTTTAACTAAATTTTAATAAATAAAAATATGTTTTTATTTTATAAATGAAATTTCAAATATGAATTTAGAGAAATAGGCAATATTATAGTGATTTAATACAATTCTATTATTATATAGTTTCCTCTTATACTTAAAAAGCATTTTAATATTTTCAGCGGTTAATGCCTGTTGATGCTGGGTCTGACCTATTTATATACAAAGCTCCTGACATACCCACAAATAAAATGTACAATGTAAGACCATATACTTATGATGATGAGTCTGCTGTATACAATATTTGCAGATGTACTTGCTATACAGGAGGTGAAGATAATAGTATAAAAAAATCTGATGTGCCGGATTTAATACCCGATAGGTAAATATTCTTTTTAATAATGACTTATTGTATGTTTAAATTAATTACATATTTTCAGGCTTGTTGGCTCATATTTGACTTTGAGTCCTGAACTTTGTTATGTTATAGAAGATAATGGCACTATTATAGGTTATGCATTAGCTGCATTAGATGCAAAAGATTTCTATCAAAAGTTACAAGCTTCTTGGTTATCTGAAATGTGTTCTAAATATCCTTTGTCAGATAATTCAAATGAAGGAATACAATCGGTGTCACAAGTAAGTTTTAATAATATTAATTTGATTGAATTCAGCTGTTTATTTGATACCAAAAGTTTTATTAAATATTAGCTTTTATTTTTCAAATAAATTATTGATTAAGACTAATCTTTTTTTGCAATTAAGAACTATTGGTCAGTAAAAATATTTTCTAATAATGTAATATAATTTGGTTATGTTACCTACCAATAATAAATACTACTAAATATTATTAATATAATTTGATTTGACTTGGCATATTAAACAATTCCTTAAAATTAAATTGCCTATCAAAATCTATTATATTTGCTATACAGGGTGATTTTTTTAAGTGTGTCCACCCCGTTTTTAGTCATATAAATGCAAAAATTTGGATATTTTTTTCAAAGTGTTCCATTTATTGTAAAAACTTTTTTATAACTCATTTTTTTCGTGTCACCTTAAAAATATCCTTTGGGGATACAAACTTTTTCTCAAATGGCAACTCTTATTTTAACTGCAGAATTTTATTTTGTGAATTTTTTGATGTATTAGAATCAAAATTTGAACTAATAATTTTTGAATTATTCAAATTTAAGTATTAAGGAAAATAGTTTCTTGGGCTTATATTTAGTTACCTACGTATTATGTTATTATTTTGAATGTATGAACATTCAAAATAATGAAATTCTAGAATTTACATATTATTTAAATAGATCATAAACTTACGATGTTTTGAATTAATTATTTTATTTATATTATTCTTAGGAAATTACAAGTTGGTTTCATAAGTTTGATATAAATAAAGAATTGCCAGATTCTAATGCTTTGTCTCAACATAAATCTGTAATGACTTATGCTACATTACCTGTGAATAATGATCCATCTGTATCTAAACGACTGATTGTGTGTCTTCTAGCTTCATTAAGAGCTAATGGTATGAACATTACAATTTAATTATTTCAGTTTTTCTTATCTGACTACATTTGCTCATTTTATCTAAAAATATGTGTAAATTGTTTTTTTAGGTTCATTTGGTGTTCATGTACCTGTAAAAACAAAAGATCGCCAAATTATAGAGTTTTACACGAAAATGGGATTTATGGAACTTTCCCAGGGTTCTAACCCAAATCCCGATATCATATTTTTAGGTCGTATTTTTTAAAAAAAGAAACTTATCGTTGCCTTATTTTAAGAATACTTGGTGTTAAGTCTTTTATTCGTTATTACAGTATAAATACTAAATAGTCAAATCTAGGTTTACTTATTTATTTTAATGAAACTTGGAGTTCCATAATGGACTTTGAAAGTAACATGAATTTTCGAAGTGTTAATATTATGAAACTGATATTCGTATAGAGCAGCAGCATTATTTTTTATTATTATTTTATATTTTAGTTATTGTAAGATTTTATTACATTTTGTATGTTGTTTTGTAAAAAAAAAAAAATATATTTATAAAAATAAAATCTTTTTTTTTTTTTGTGATTAAAAAGAATATTCTTCCATTTGTTTTTCCTAATCAAGTTATTTATTATTTTATAAAGCAAAAATTTCAATAAATTTTTTTTTATTCAAAGCGTAAATGGTATTTTTTCTTAGTATTTACATTTGTGTATATGCTATATATCTATATTGTATCTTCTGCTCCTAGCTGACTACTCTGAAACCCTAACCTGCTTCCTATTGTTGTATTGTGACTGGGGGAGGGGGGAGGAAGTATTTAAAATGAGAAGTCTGTTGGAGAAATCTCAATCAAAAAACTTTTATTTACAAAGGTTAAGATTTTTAATAAACACATTAAAAGGTTATGTCTATCTGCAGAGGAAACTCCTAGTCAGTGATACAGGTGATAGTTGATTTCTTCACAAAGTGAAGAAAATGTGCTAGAAATTTATATTTTATTGTGAAAATGTATTATATTACTAACAATTTTACTAAATGTATTAAAATGCTTTGTTAATTTACAAAAATAAAATCTACTTTAATATAGTAAATAAAAAGCCTGACATACTTCGCTCCACAGATATTCTGTGCTTTTTGGGTCAGATACTTTTGGGTGTGTAGAATTTTAAAGAATCGATAAATCATTTCTTCAATAAAACGATTCTGAACAAAGAAAGTTAAATAATATGAAGAACATTAATAGTCATCATTTTCAACACATTCACCAAGAGTATCTGATCCGAAGTGAGAAGAATATCTGTAGTGTAAAGTGTGTTTGGTTTTCTTGTCTAAACTTAACTTTACTTTTTTTTATCTAATAAATAAAGAATAGTTAAAAAAAATTAACGAAGTGTTAGAAAAATATCCTAAAAATTTTTTTTTCAAATTTTCAAAATTTTCTTGCGCCAAAATGTTTATCATATTATTGTCTATTTATGTTTAAATTTTTATAAATTTCAGATCAAAAAATGATGGCTTCCAAGTCTTTTTGGTCAAATTTTGGGTAGTTTTCCCCCCTAAAATAATTTTATTGTACAAGTTTTTAATAAACATTAGAAATGATAATATTAGAAAATTATCATTTTAAATAACTAAAAAAAAGTCATTGTAAGAAATTTTTAGAAGTGTTTCGTTTTTGTTGTTTATGAAAAGTGGTTTTCCAGAAGGAGAAAAAATAAAAATAAACATCATTGTAAAAACATTAGCTTCTTTTCTGGCTTCTTTGCTCCACTCAGAATCTAAAACAATTTTCCTTCATTTTTCTTTATAAACTGAATAAAGTATACAAGCACATAAGTTAAATATTTTTTAAGCATGTTCACCAGACCCCAAAATGATAATAATATAATTTATTACCAGTCATGGGGATGCTATGGCACCCTATATGCTGTTTCTAAGTCTATTATATTATTACCAATGTCATTCATTTTAATTTCACTTTTTCTTTTGACATGCTCATTATAGTCGCACAAACTGTCAACCTTATATTCTATTTATTTATTTAATTTAAATCTGTATCGTATAAATTTACAAATATTTTTTCATGTCAATGTTCTAGTTTTTAGATTTCCATGCCGATTATTTGTAGTTGTTACACGAGAACTACATTCATATCGATAAAATCAATCTATCTTTTTTTTTTTTTTTAATAATTAAATTAATATAATGCCATATTCTAGCGTTTATCAATCGTTTCGTCAAATCAATATTATGTCGCGAATATTTGGTGTCATGCCGTTAAAAATGGTTCCTGGCGACCAGATTAGTGGTCCAATTTGTTTAATGTCCAAATTAGATTACGGGTATTCGATTGTATTACTTTTCGTGTCTATTGCTCACGGGATATTGGCACCGTTTTACGTGTTGCACACGATCATGCCGGATCGATATGAAGATTCGATTTTTACAATACAGTCACCTGTACAACAACCCACTAACAACGAGAGCGAATCGGAAGAACCCGATGACGACGAATTCAGTGATATGGCCACTATAATGAAAATCCTTAATCCAATTATGATATCCGTGTCCAGTGTTTGCAGCAGACTGGTGGCACTCACTTTTCTCCACCGCAGGTTCAGTGAATTCATAACCGTTTTGCACAACACCGACAGACTAATGGAAGTCTCCATTAAGTCGCAAGTGTCCAGTGTTAACAAAACGTTCCTGCAAACTTTCGACAAGTTTCTCTTATGATATTTCACTCTCATCGGCATACCGGTGAACATTTATTACATACTCACCGTGTCGGCCACGATCAGCAAAATCGGCATTGCGTGGTGCCTCATATTGGCTTTCAACAATCTGGCTTGTTTCAGTACCGACTTGCAGTTCATTCGATGTGCTTGCATGCTGCACTATCGTTTCAAGGTCATTAACAATGAACTCGAAAACATTGCCACTGTATGGCATTTTAAACGTGGGTTAGTACAATAATAACTAGTTGTAAGTTAGGTATTGATTAGTAAGTTAGTGGTTTATTATTTATTCATTAAGTATTTATATAATCCATGAGCACGGATTAGCATAATATTATGAATTTACAAAATACAAAGCAGCTTCCAACCTGCTATGACGTAGTTTTATTTAATTATTGATTTTTATTGTTATCTAAACTATTTTATATATTTTAATATAAAATTTAAATCGACATTTATCGCTCGAATGAATTGAATTCAACATTACCTATCTACTTAACGGGTATTTGTTACAGAACCATCGACCTTAGAGTCATTTACCTATAGACTCTACGTCCAGATGTTACCTATGCTTTAAAATTATGAAACTAGCAGTAGACTGGATTAAGATCATTATTCTTCTTTTCTGATTTGCGATTATCTATTCACTTTAGAATAAACCATTTATAAAGAGTCGTCAGTTTATATTTCAGGACAAGTCTTACAACATATTTTGTAAATAAATGAGGATAGGTAACAGGAATATTGTGAATGCGAACTAGTTATCACTATTTAGACAGTATAGAATATATTTAGTAATAACAGGGTTTTATACTGATTGGCACATAGGCGTAACTTGGTGGGGGCGAGAGGGGACAACTGCCCCCACGGTAAACAATTGGTGAGGGAATTGCTCCCTTACTGATTTATATTATTATTATATTTTGTTTACAGGTAAACTAACTTGATTACATGAATATATTGATAGTGTTCACAAAATATTAATAAAGAATATTATTTAATATTTGGTAAAACTAAACAACGAACAATAATAAATACAAATATAAATCACTTAAAAAAATTCAAATAAAATATTTCTTTACTTAAGCATTAAAATATTCAATGGAACTGTAATTAATATTAAAAAAATATAAAAAACTATTACTCAATTTTTATGAACATTACTAATAAACTATGTTATTCTTATAAAATAATAATGAAATAATGTATGCCTAGATTGGGCTAGACTTTGGAGTTCCTATGGGTGCGTCTCGCTTTTGGGCGTATTTCGATTATGGACGAATAGTCCTTGAACGTAAAAATACAAGAATTTATTTCATTTTTTCGAGTTGACCACAACTGTATGTGTTTGGTGTAAATTTGAGTTCATAAAACCAAAAATTGTCAACAAAAACGTTAAAACACCTCGATTTATTCATTCGCTCTTGAAGAGTAGGATATAGTCAAATATTTACTTTATTTGAATTTTCCCGATGTAAATGATAATGTGCTTTCGTTGTCTTTTAAGAAAATAAGATGCAATGATTTTATGTTTGATAAAAGTCGTTTACTATAAATTGTATTTTCATTTTTATAAAATTATAAATATTTATTATGGTTAAAAAATAATAATAATAATAATTATTATTATTTAATCAAAATTATTAGGTATAAAATTTACAGTTTACATGTCAGAAAATTTCTATTCAAAATGAGTCTAACGAAAAAAGTAGTAAATGTGATAAAATAATTTCATAGAAAAGTGAAAATTTTATTAAAATATGGAAAATATAAATTCAAATAAGGTAATGAATA
>JAIPRM010003761.1:0-24994 GCA_025469315.1 Stegophylla sp. TES_Ste_2020 | reverse complement strand
ATTGATCGAAACTTTTGGACAAGTATTTCTATACGAAAAAGTGTTAACAGAAAAAAAAAAAAAAAAAAAATAAACATCATTGTAAAAACACTAGCTTCTTCACTTTGTTCAGAAGCTAAAAATAAACATCATTGTAAAAACACTAGCTTCTTCACTTTGTTCAGAATCTAAAAAATGTGGGACATACTTCGCGCACAATGGGCATTTTGTTTACTCCTTGGGTGTGATTCACTCCTTCAGTATAACAATTCTGAGTGGAATTTCAGTTAATAAAGGTAAAGACAATTTTGCTAAAAAATTATAAAGTTTATTAATATTACAAAAAAAATAAATAAATATGTTATAAACAGTCAGTATTGTATCCTAATTTAACTGAGATTAGGAAAAACATTTTATAAAAAGTGTGTTAGAAAAAAATTCTTAAATTTTGTTTTTCATATTTTCAAAATTTTCTTGCTCCAAAACATTCCTCATATTATTGTTTATATATATTCAAATTTTCCTAAAATTTGGTCAAAAAAAGATAGTTTTTAATGCGTTGTTGTCCAATTCTGCATAGTTTTTCCAAATTTTCTGGAAAAACTATTGAGAATTAAAAAAAAAAAAAAACCCTTTAAAAATACTATTTAGAGGTAAATTGTAATTTAAAAAGTTACTGATCAAAGCTTTTGGGCAAATATTTTCATACAAAAGTGTTAATAAATAAAAATAAAGTATAGTAAAGTAATATATGCCGATTTATGCGACGGTAATTGGGGGATTTGAGTGATAATATGGCCATTTTAGATTATGTACTATTGTTTTATAACTTTTTACATTTATCTCCTGATAATAATCCTAAATACGACATTACACTGATATGCAATAATTTTTTTTAAATAATATAGCTTTTAATGATAGGTAGCAAAAGTATCCTTCTATAACTCTGAGCAGTGTCTGGGTAAAGTAAAGAGACATTTTTCCCACGTATAATGTGCATTTCAAATAGTGTTACATTGTCGAGGATATGTCAAAGAATTACAATATTAACATGAAAACAAAAAAAAATTCTTTTTTCATATCTAATGTACCAGAGTTGAAAATGTATTAATCACTAATGGTTTAATGCGTAAAATAACAATTTTTCCTTGTAAGTTTGTTACGCGTGTATCTACAGATATGATGTGTACAGTGCAAACTTTACGTTCTAAGAAGTTTTTGTTTTATCGTTATGTACTCTTTTATACATTGATGAGACATTAAAAAATAATAAAACAAAAACGATTAAATCACACATTTTAGATGCTTTAATTTTGACGTTTATGTTATTGTAGATTAAACATGGTTCAATTTTATACTAGGCTATAGAAAAAATATTGGTAAAATAAAAATTGTATTCTGATTTTATCATTATTAGAGAAATAAATATTACAAACACTATTACCAAAAACATTAAATTTAAGTACACTGTTCTACTTCTTTAAGTTGTTTTTTTTTTTAAGTAACACTTAAGTAAACACTTTTTACGGAAAATAACCGGAACCCACATTTAACCAACAAGCGCAATTTACTACTACTAGGGTTTAGTTTGAAGTAACTTATTCTGTTATGTCAACTTTAAACGTTACTATACATATATTATAGCTCATAATTAATTATTCCCGACAGAATTTAGTATAACATCTAAAGTTCTCCAGAAATCGTCACTCTTAATTCCCTCTGAGTCTCGAAGTGATTTGTATACAGTTTTTTTCGTTTTAAGACATATAGTCTTATTTTAAATTAACGGACTATGAATGTTTCATTATTTATGTGTAAATACACATAAATAAGTACAAAAATAAGTAATAAAATCTAAATTAAATGAATAAAATAAAACGTAGTCTGGAATATTATATTTGAATAGTTCCGACTTATGTACGTATGATTCAGTGTCAATCCATGACCACATATTATGTTATTTTTAATGCGTCATACACATAGACATAAATAACAATCCAAAAATTTTAATAACTATTTAAGACATCAATAAAAAAAAAAAAAATTAATTAAAAAGCCGGACATACTTTGCACTATGGGTACTTTTCGCTCCTCGGGTGGGATAGTCTTGGTTGATGCGTTGAACTTTAAAGAAACGATAAATCATTTCTTTAATAAAAACCATTCTGAATGGATTTCAGTTAATTATAGACAACAATAATTGTCAATTTTATATTGAGTTGGTATGTTTAATAATTTTTATATCTTTACATTGTATCCGAAGTTCGTCTATGATAAAGCATTTTTGATATTTTCATGTGTAGGTCGTCGACTTTCTACGACGGCCCATTTAAGGGAGAAACCAATGTACGAATAATAAATAAATATGGACAATATTCATTATTTAATTAACATTTAAATTAATATAATTAATAAAAAGACATAATACAACTTAACTTTAACGTAACAACATAACGACTGTGTGTTTGTGTTTTAATACAAAGAGTAGGACATAGTAGTAGGGTAGTTGACAGTGCTGCCAACTATATGCTACACATGATTTAAGCAATATTACTTTTGGAATAAGTAATAACAGAATAATTTGTGTCCATTTTATTATTCTTGAAAATGATTAAAAATTGGCTTTATTGATTTTAACAAAAAAAAGGTAAATACAAGTTAATTTATTTATGAGTAAACAGGTATACAATTTTCCACTCTAAAATCAATAAATTGAATAAATTACATAATAGTTAGGAAGATAAATCTGTGTATTTAATCTGTCTAAAAAAATATATATTTTTTATCAAAACGATATTTTTCAGTCATCGAAAGAAGATTATAATTCAACATTCTAATTAACGTGAACAAACAAATAAAAACAAAAAAATTCGCCAAAAAAATCACTTAGGTACCAACAGAAGAATTATTTGATTTTGAAAACTTAAAATAGCTCCGCCGCGCCGCCTCGAATAGTCGATAAAAGTGAGTTAAGTCTTTATTCGCAGGAAGCGTCGATATGCGATCTATTCTGCGACGCGGTGCCGCCCTTATATTGTATATTTTATTTTCTATTGTGCGATTTTTCCGAGCGTCGATACGAATAATATCGTTTTGAATAAGAGGGTTTACATTATATTATAATATTGCGCACGACGTGTACGCAACTTGATGAATGAACAACCGGTGTTCGCACAAGTGCAGGCGGAAATTAGATACAGCCATTGTGTTATTGTGAAAACCCCGGTTTTGCAAATTTTTTTTTTTTATCTCTTTCAATACACGCCTAGTGCTCTTTACTCCTCCACTCGTCCACCGCAGTTTTAAGCATAATTCATAATTAATTACAGTGACGACGTTTAGGTTTATGCGAAAAACGAACGAGTTCAATCGTTTTGGTTTCCAACACTAAAAAGTTGGGTGACCCGGTGTCAGTGGCGTATGGTATGTATACTATTTACTTTTTGTGGAGCTGCTTATTGGAAAAAAAATGGCGCATTGGAGGGGCTTCACTGTTCCCTCTCCAATTCGTATGATATTTTACGTTTATGTGAGGTCTATCAGAAAAAAAAAAAATTGTCTGATAAATCCGGATCAGTGGACGAATCTGGATCGATGAATTTAATCCGGATTCGGATTGATCTGGATTTTCTGTTTGAAAACCTTAAAAGACCAATAAGTTCTTGTCGATTCTTACAGTATGTAAAAAATAACTGAAACAATTTTTTTTATTTAATTTAATTCATATTAAAATTATTTATTTCGGGATCAATTCAATATAGTGACAATAAATCTACCAATGTATGCATTAATATATTTAACTTATTTGTATTTTTTGAAAAAAAAAAAATCATTTAATAATTTGAATTAAATTATTAAAGTTCAAAAATTTTAAAATGTTTTAGAAATTTTTTTTTTAAAAGACATATTTTGATATTTATTGTGCATATTTGCATGCACTTTTTGGTGTTTTTATGGACGTACATAAATATCTTACAATAAATAATTATATTAAACAAAGCATTTTTTTCTTTTGTGTCTAAGTTCAATTTTCAATCGATAGCAATGTAACGGGGGGTTATGATATCCGGGCACAGTAACGTATCAAAAAAAAAAAAAAAAAATTACTAATTTTTGGGTAAAATCGACGCGGTCGAACGTATCGCAAAAAGTCAAAACAATAAACCATGTGCAGGACAACCGGCTACAAATAATTAATAACCGCTTCGTAAGGTTGTTGAAAACGGGGTATTTTTTTTTCTTGTTGTATGTTACCTTTTTCATGTTATATGACGTTGTGACCTTTCACGGCGGCTTTCGCGTGTAATATGTGAACTACCGACTTTTTTCGTTTTTTACTTTTTTTTACTTTTTTTTTTTTTTACGTATCAGAAACTATACGACTCGTGCAGTCGATAAAGATCACTGTCCGAATGGCAATGAATCATAATATTATAATATTTATACGTACAACGGTTTGCAATGTTTGCATACAATTATAATAATATAGCGAATTGTTATCAAGGCAACAAATTTAGTTTAGTTTTTTTGATATACTTTAATTTATTATACGTATATGTATAAACATTTAACGCTTAACAGTAAAAAAAAAAAAACGCACACATTCACACACAAATGAATGCGTACACAGCACACGACCAAAAACGAAATGTTATGTATGTACTGTGCAACGTGCAACGCGAAAACGTCAAATGGAATGAAAAATGTTTCGGAATAAATCACCGAGAGTCGCGTAGTTTTTTATTATTATTATTATTATTACTACAAGCTTTGTTGGGTTTTAATACTACATATGCTATCGTTTGTGGATCAAACTTTTTGTCACTCAAAAGTTTATTTGTTTTCGAAACTCTGATTTTTGTTTTCGGATTTATTTCGCACAAAAAATGTATATACACGTTATTCCGGATTCTTTGTGCGTATTATGTGTATAATATACAAGATCTTATGAATAAAACGTGTAACCGTTCGTTGAAACTGTTAGTGATGGATTCAGGGGGAGGAAAAACCCTCCCCAAAAAAAAGCTACCGACGACTACAGTTGATCCTTAGTATAAAAGCTATAAACGGTAATGAATAATGAGCGGATATGTAGGAATGAGAAGTTATAGAAATTGTATATTTTTATTCATCTATGTCTTCTATTTATTGCTAAATAAGCTAAAAATGTATTTCATGACCTTGTAAGTCCATATTTTTGTTTTTTTTTTGTATATATTTATCGTTTTTTTTAAATTCAATACACCAATAAGAGTATCTCACTGGAGCTGTTAAGAATACCCAAGTTGCGAAGTACGTCCTTTTTAAGGACATATTTCTTAGTTTTTTTATGGCATATAAATCCAAACCTTACCTATTATATCTTCTGGTTTGTCTCATTAAAATTAATTACAGAACAATTCAATAAATTATACAACCACGTTGGTTTTTTTTTATAGATAATACTTCTTAAGGTCGATTGGAAACTGTATAGATTGAATTTATCGAATCGACGAAACCTATATAGAGGAATAGGAGAGGGTGGGGAGAGAAACGAATAGAGGTATCGTAACAAACCGTACAAAACCCATCATCTTTGGATACGTTCCTGGAAACTGTACGGGTATTTCTCATCATAAACGCGATAGACGACCAGACGACTACACACGACATCATTTTAATAGAATATAATTTAATAGTATACGATCGGTGGTGATCGAGTCGGGGGTGGTAGAGTGATGAGGGGTCGTGGCGGTAGAGGTCAGAGCGGAGATGACTTAACTAATTATCGGTGTTCGCGGGCCGCATCGAGATAAACCATATTGAACCGTTATAACATGTGTGTGTGTGTGTGTGTGTGTGTGCACGCGTATATCGACGGACGACAAAAGCACTTAGATATTATTATGTATATAATACGAGAGTATAAGAGACCTTTTAGGATGAGCGTTCGATAATTATTACTATAATTAAATCCCAGTTCATTATACGTTTCACCATTATGCACTTTCGATTTAATCGTTTGGTGGTAGCGATCGTATATGGATCCAGATTGATCTGAGTCGATCCATTGCACTGGGGGGTGTGCATATGGTTTGTGCACATTTTTACTAAAATTACATATAGTTTGTCCACAGACTCAATTTGGTGTAACCACACATTTCTCTTCACCCATATTATAGACTTAGTGTTTTAGATTGAATTTCACTGGTGTGGTTAAAAATGTGTTTTTGGTGTGCTATGTGTAAAAAAAAAATATGTATAATTATTACGATAATGGCCATTTGATTCTATCATTCGTTTATATTAATTAGTTTAATCGCTTTCGTCAATGCTTCATTATCTTGGAAGCGGTTACCTTTTTTTTCCATACATTTCCATGTACTCAATTATTGTTAATGACATTTCTTTCCCAAGTTAGTTTCGACAAATGTTATTTTACATTAATTAATTATTATTGGATTTAAGTACAGTTTCTGATCGAATGTTTAAAATTAAAATCAATAATCTGATCCACAAGTTAATGAGCGCTAGTGGGGGCACATGTGAATGATTTTGTGGATAATCAGTGGCGTATTTAGTTTTTTGGCGCCCATAGGCTAAATTAATCTGACACAGCGAACGGCTGTGCTTTTTTTGACAGTAAATCTCAATTCCGTAAAAATCACATTAATTATTAATAATTAGTATTGTACACTCATGTACTATTAACTAGGTTTTCTTCATTGAACTTACCTGTAAACAAAACAAAAGCAAAAATATTTCGATTAATTTAACAAAAAACACTTTTATATACTTATTATATTTTTTAATAACGGATTTAGCTGTATAAAATATATTCACAAAATAGGACATATTATGTTCACTATATTTTAGCAGTTAATCGCATATTTTTGTATAATCTAAATCTATTAAATCCACTCGGTGAGTCTAAAACATTAAATCATATTATAAGTTTTGGGCGTCTGGCTTTTTCTTTGTCGGCACGTAGCAGACTCATTTAAAGCTTTGTTAGTTTTACAAATTTTCGGGAGGGGTTGCAAATCCCTCATCTCCTCCACCAATAAATCTCTGATCCGTTAATCCCTTTTTTCTAGTCCATAATCGTTTACACGTTTAAAATGAATTCAGTAGAAAAACGCTCGACAAAATGTATGCACACTTTCTCAATTTTTTTTTTTTTATAGAAAAATATGGTCCCTTTCCACAAGCCCTCGAAGTTTTTAAAATTCAGATTTTTGTATTATTTTTTTTTTTTCATGTATTTTTATTATGTAGAGCTTAAAAGATCTGTTTTGAATGAATGCAGTTTTGAAACTATTCAACGAAATTTTCAGTGAACACTACCTAAGAATTTTTTTCTTAAAATAAAATTAAAAACGATATCTAATTAAATGGAAATTTTCATTTTAATATTAATATTGAAAAAATCTAGACTAGGGGATACTGTTGGAGAATGTATTACGTTTAGAATAAATTATAAATCAATTTCGGTAAGACGATTTTGAACCGAGCTTTAGATTGTCATTCAGAATAATTGTATTAAAAATTATATAGTTGGCTTTGATTTGTCTTTCAAATTTTTCATTATTTTAGGTACCAGTGGTAGTAGTAGTTAGTAGGTTAGGCACCAGTAAACACACTTTGTACACTATTTAACGCTCTTGATCGAGAACGTGCTTTCTCGGACAATGTAAACGTGTTACACGGTCTCTCGGGTAAAATATTTACTCGCGTCGGTTCAAAGATAAATCTAACTCCAGACTTGCATAGTAATATTGTTTGAACACAACTGCGGCCCGCGCGTGTTATAAGCGAATTCGGTTACAACACAGTGTTGTTTTGTATTGAAAATTTCAAATAGCGGATGCGAAAATTACATTGAAACCCGTTCTGTTATTGTCGTTTTTATTATTATTTTATTTTTTTCCAAAAAAATGACCCGCTGAGCACGTTAATGCAATGAAAGCAGTTGTCATCAAACGGCCGTCGACACAGATTTACGTTTGCGAATCGACTGTGTGCCTCCGACCGATCGCATTCGTGTTACTGACAGCCGAGCACAGCGAGCGGCCTTTGTCTGCCGCGAAATGGGTAAACTTCCACTGCCATTTTCGCCCCGATTTCGCAAATGTTATACGGGCGATAACAAATATAACGTTGCAAAAATTTTATTAGATTTTACGTGAGCAGTTATGAATAATATTGACAAAGTTCTAAGCGCACACAAGTAAATGGAGTAGTGAAAATTAAAAAAGACGAGAACACGCGTATTATCGCGAAGTATTGGCATCGTTGGTATTCTTCGCACATTGGATAGGATATACTTTGAATATTGATCAAATATATTTTTGAAATTTTTATGCGGGATTTTCGTGATTATTTTTTAGTAATTGGTGAAATTTTCGAGTTTTTAGCTACATGATTTTTGAAGTCATGTTAAAAAACAATTTTCAATTTTAAGAAAATTCCGGTAATAGCATATTTTGCCTTTTTTTGTCAATTTTTTGATGAATTCATCCATTGCATAATTAGAATTAATTTCAAAACAATTTTATTTTTGAGTTATCTAAAAAGAAACACATCACAGCCACTTCATGAACTCTCGAGTAACCATCTACGGACCCCTTAGGAGTGCATGGACCACCGGTTAAGAACCCCTCTGGTCTTCTACAATATGATAATAATAATTTTTCCTTTAAAAATATTAACGCTGTCGATTCGAACGAGCATACGACGTCTGAGTCCGGTCGAAAAACCATTAAAGCGAAATTATTATTTAAAAAATCTCGACTTCTCTGCTATTCTGTTTTTTTTTTTTTTTTTTTTTGTAAAGAAAATCAATACGAATGACCGTCAGTCCATGAAGTCTCGAGGAAAGTTTCCAGACTGCTAACGACAACAGCAACGCAATACTTATATTAAGTCTGTCGAGTGAAAATAAATCTCGTACAGCTGTAGCTGGGGACGGGCGGCGGCAGTGTATGTATCTGGTCGGTAAATATTTATATAACACTCATATCGTACAGCGAAACGCGTTATCCGGTTTCCGATGATGAATCATTTTAACGCATTTTCCACGCAAGCCGTTATTATTTGTATACGCGCGTCGAGATCCTCGGTTGATGACCACCAGAACGTCGAAATCTAGGATTCTATTTTATTTATTTATTTATTTTTTTTTGGAGGGAGGGTGGAGATGGTCGCCTATATGAGTTACAAATTTGTATCACGACCTAACGAGTTCAAAAATTGATATTTAATTTGGCATGTTTCCGTATACTTTGAAAATGTTTACAGAATATATATGCCTTTTTTAAAATAAAATTACATTTTACTGCATAGTTATGGTTCTGTTTAATTCTTCAGCAGTAAATAATATTTTATAAAAATCCCGTATTTTGATCACGATAAAGTGTAATAAAAAATTCAATTGAATTTAATTTCTATTTACATTAATTATGGATATTTATCAAAAGCCATTACATGTTTCGAGAAACCCCCTTTGTTGAAGCAATTATAAACGTAGAAAATGACAAAAAGAAATCCAAAGAAGTTAATACAAAAAGATTAATAATTCATAATAAATTTGAACAATTTAGCGAGAAAAATGAAGTTCAACTAATTGTTATAAATACAATACAAAATACTAGGTAAGATTATACTGTATAAAATAACGAAAAAAATAAAACAAGATTAAGTCTATAAGTTTATTAATTGTTTTGGTTTTTTTTTTTTTTTTTACATTTTAGTGCTTTATTTTAATTACTTTTTTTAGTTGTTGTTGTATAGAGCTACAAAATCCTAACTCTAATTCTATTTACTATACTCGCTCTAATAATAATAACAAAGTAAAAATAATTTGTTTGTTGTTTTATCTACCGGTTAAAATGACGATAGTCGTTCGTGACGTCGACATAGAAATTCGATGCATTACAAAATGACTGCATAATATTTTGTCAAGAAACACCGAATGTTTGTGTAATAAATAATATTCAACAGGAATGGAGAAAATATCTGGGGGTATAGGGGTGACGGACGTGAAGAGAGCTAAAAATAGCGAATCACGAGGGTGGCAGCGTATACACCGTAGAGAGGTAGTCAGGAGTGAAAAAATAAAAACAAAAAAACAAACACGAGACGTGATATTTTCTCCGTGTCGCCTTTGTTTGTACACGCAGCCGGAGTATATATTATACATGATATTATAATAATATGTCGCGTACTCGGAACCCGGAGACCGCTCACAAAGGCAGACAGTGACGAGTCCACTTGACCGCAAACAGTCGACGACCAGAGTGGTGGGGAGGGCGAACCCTCCCCGCCGCAGTTTCTCTGGACTCATCCCCCCTCCGAACGGGAGCGACGAAGAATTATCTCAAGACTGCACTGCTTCCATCTGCTCGGCGACAAATTTTCGAGTGGACGGAAAAAAAAAAAAATGAGTGAAAAAGACTACGGGGTGAGAGGGTTGTGTGTACACTAACGTGCTATTATACGCTTGAGTGACGTGTGTAATTATTATAAGCCAGAGGTTTGCCCCTAACCTTTTATGTTCTACGTAGACCTTTTTGGATTTGTAGAAACTACACTACCGTCTCCCCCACCCCCTCCTCAACGCGTGTAAACTTTTTGGATTTAACATTTTTCCAGAATATTATTTTAAAATAAAATAATATTTTAAAACAAATAAAACTTAACATTTTAAAACTAAGTCTAGGGATATTGGAGTTTGCATGTTTTTCAATATCCGGGACGTAGTTATAAGTATTACAGAAATTTGATTCATAACTCTAGAAGTGTAATGTAGTTTTTACAAAAAATTTTTTTAGAAAAAAAGTGTTAGCAAAAAATTTCCAAATTTTTTTTTCCACATTTTCAAAATTTTCTTTCACTTCAACATTTCTAATACTACTCTATCTATGTTTAAATTTTTATAAAGTTTGAGCACAAAAAAAAAAAAAAAAATAGTTTTTGAGGCGGTTTTGTACAATTTTGGGTAATTTTTCCCAAATTTTCAGAAAACTCTTGAGAATTTTGAAAAATTACCTCTTAAAAATACTATCTTGAGGCAAATCGTGATTCAAAAAACTACTAATATATTACAGTATTTTTAAATTATACCTGACGTTTTTCTGATAAAGATAAATATGAAATAAGCATCTTATTACATTTATATGTCTCAAAACCACTTTAATAAAATGATCTAAGTTATCCATTCAATATGAAAATATTTTACGACATACATTTTTTCTAAAAATATTTTTTATTGCAATTTCATAGTGAAATTTTGTGTTTTATTTACAGCAATAATGCATTCAATTTTATAACTTTTTTAGGGCAATAACTTCAAAGCCTTATAATATGATTAAATTCACCACATGAGTATATTTCGATCAAGTCCAATAACATTTACGATATTATATATTTAGCGAAATGTAAAGTTCCATTATTTATTTATTTATTTTTTTTGTCGTTATTGATTATCTTTCCAGTGGTTCTCTTATACGACGTAAACGTTTATGGCGAATTTAAATAAATGTGTTTTAAAATTACAAATTCCTTTTTTTTACCCTTTCAAATGCGGAAACTTTTTTTCACAAAAATACAGCTGACGCTCTGAAGTACGTACTGCGCGTAAATACGGATGTAATTTTATGGCAATTTCGTTGAAACGAAAAGCTATCGAGGGGTTGAAAACCATAAATTCCACCCCCTGTATATTATATATATGTATGTTATAATATACATATCTGACTCGAGTGTACTTTGCGACTCGAGCCGGGCTGATGGTTTCCAGAAGGATCATGGGGTGGAATCCAGTGTATTATTATTTGTATTTGAAATCTAACGATAAATCGCCAGTCACATCCGAAAATCGGTTTCGAGTAGAGCTCGGTGAACCGTGTACGGTGTGGAGTTCTCCAGTTTTAAATCATCTGAATGGTTTATCAAAACAGTATGTGCCTAGTAGGGCTAAACAAAAGTATGTTATGTATTATAATAAAGTCCCATGAAATGAATAATTTTGAAATCAATTTTTGAAGACAATGTAACACTATAGAACACAAATCAATAGAATAATACCCAGACAGCTCTCACTTGTCCTTAAGGACGAATTAAAGGAAGGGGCATGACGGCTGAAGCACTACCCTTTGATATGCGAAAAAAATTCAAATATATTTTAATCTACTTATCATTTTAAGGAGTTTAATTAAAGACGTGTAATATTACATTATTTATTAGTTCAACGAAATACGTTACAAAAAGAAATTTTAAAATAGAAATGTGATATTTTTTATATTTACATATGCTTTGAAAGGTAATATTTTGACAAAACTGATTATTTTCACGTATAATAGTATTGATTTGAATCAAGAAATTTGATTTTTAGTTCTTGTTCAGTAAAAATGCATGGATCTCCCCCCCCTATAGTAACAACCTTAACGCTATGTGTCATTTAATTTAAAACACTGTTTAAGCTAAAAAATACAAAAACTAAAATAAAATGATATGAAGAAAATAAACATGTGTAAAAATATTTAAAACTCATAATATCAAAATCAGGATATTTCTAAAATTCTGTAAAAATAATTTCAAAAGAGTATGTAAAAAAATTTCAGGGAGGGTTCAGACCCCATGGACCCTCCCTCAGATACGGCTTTGGATTCAGATCTTTGATTTATAATGATGAAGCTCGAATAAGTATTCCCCGATAGGCCATAAACTACTCATGTCGGACGGACAAACGTTTATGTAAAAAATCCAAATTCTTCCACCTTGTCCGGCCTTATTATTATTAAATTATTATAAAAATTCATAATTATTAGAATATGCAAATGATTGATGATATTATTTAAATCTAATTTATGACAGCAGTAGAAAGAGGACGCGGCGTCGAGACTGAGAACTATACTTACAGTCAGTCGTAATAATTAAAGCCATTTGGCTCCACCGAGACTGCTGTGCAAAAGAACGAAAAGTCTCATTGTTTTGTTTTTTTCTTATTTTTTTTTTTTTTTCAACGTGCCGCCAAGTCAACGCGCTGAGTGTTAACTGGGGGTTCATTAGAGCATATTACACTAAACAGAGTGATCAAAATGAATGCCACACGTTTGCACAGTCTGTATAGCAACAGGAGTTAACCTAGAGTGACCATACTTCAAAAAATATTAAAATGGGACACAAATAAGGAAAATTCAGCCCCATATTAAATTAAAAAATTATAATCAAAACATAAGCATTTTTAAAGTACGTGATTTTAAACATACGTGTACATACAGAAACTTAATTTTTTTCGTTTAAATCGAATATAACTTCAAAATTTGGGCAACTTTATAGATATAGTACAGTCATAAGCATAAGAGTACCTAACCCTATGTCTATGGACCAAGGACAAATCTGAACATTTTTTTCGGACCAGTAGATATATTTATGCCAGTGTCTTAAATGAAGGATTTTAATATTTTGTTCGATGAGAAAAATGAATATTAATGTTAGACCGAGAAAAAAAAATTATTATGTATTATATTATAAACATGTGTTTACTCGAACGATTTTTGTCATAAGAGTTTCTTATAAACATTCAGCATCCAAATTGTTGTTATATATATCTAAATAGTTATTAAGATATTGCCATTTATTTAATTCAATGTAATCAATATTTCTCTATATGCACTCTATAATTATATTTCTAATCATACTCTATAATACTATAGAATCCTTAAGTTTTCTACAATGGATTTAAAATTTAAGTCAATGCGTCTGCTGGCTACAATTCAGAGAAAATATGCAAAATTGTTGAAACAAAACTTTATTACCTTATTATTTACTAATAACTACAAGTTATGATGGCATTGATTGAAGAAAACAGGACAAATATCGTTCCATAAGAGATTTCTTATGTTAGCAAGACTGAAAGAAGATTTAAAGGACAATATTGTAAAAAAACGGTACGTTTAGTCACCCTAATGTAACCGTTTGAACAACTACAGTTATTTGTACGTTTAATTTTTTGACGTTAATTGCAGGACGAAGTGATCGATAACCCTTATCTTTAACGTGCACAGGAAAAATCTCTGGGGAGTAAGATTAACATTTCTCAGAAGAAAAGGACGAAGAGCTTTGTCACGAGCTGCCCAAGTTAATGGCATCGTTGCGAGTACTTTTCGTTCGATTAGATACGGATAAATGCCAATTGGATGAAACCAACTGATTAAATATTTCCAGGTAAGTGTGCCCGCGGTTACTACAGTCTACCTAATTAATTTAGACGAGGATTCAGAAGGTCATTCGCTTTCCGTTTCTCCTTCGCAGAGATATTGATTTTGAATTAAGTTTTTTAAAATTTAAAGAATTTATTTTTTTTGAAATATTTCATGAAATCATTACATAAAAAATGAAAAAAATTCAAAAATGATATATTAGAAAAAAAGGTTGTATTGTCTAGTTATTTTTATACAACCAGGACGAGAGAGCAATGTTTAGAAATTAGAAGTATGTCTATATAAGCTTTTAAATATAGGTAACCTTATGACAGCCTAAACCGAATCATTTAAATGCAAAACAAAATGAATTAAAAAAAAACACTTGCATTTTGTAACTTGTTATTTTTTAAAAATCACATCAGAATAAAATTCGTCTTTCATTCATCTTTTTCTCAAGATCATCATAGGAATATTAATTATCGTCTTTATACAAATACAACAGTACCTATCTAATTTGTTAGTAGGTATTTTAGCTTTCTTTTACAAAACAGGACTAGATAATGAGAAGTTAACAACATAATAATTAATAATACTTAAAATTTTACAATATTGCATTATTAAATTGGAACTGTAAGTACAAACATATGAGAAATATTGCAAATTGTCGTGTAAAGATTATCAAAATTAATCACATTTTCGGATTAATCGTAAGAGAGCTTATTAATTTATTTATTTTCTCTCCAATCATTGACAAAATAAATGACAATATTTTAAATTTATAAAACATGACTTGCTTTCAGTCAGTTATCAAAAATTTCACTTATCAATACAAAATAATTTTATATGTATATATAAAAAAAAAAAAATACATAATTATTTCATAATTTCATTGAAATATTTCAAATTGAGAACCCTAGTGTAATGCCGTTTCGAAACACTCTGTATATACAATTCGAGTACACCGAAAAGCGAACAAACACAAATCAGACGAGCGTTTGAACGAAATATAGCCGTAATCATTTAACGCGGCGTAAAATTGCGCGCGCCCGTCGACGAAGACGCGAAGCAAGTACTACGCGAGATGACTTGCGCCGTGATCGAATTAATCGGACGCGATCGTACAAATGGGGGGTGGGGGGGGGCGGGTGGACGAGAAAGGAATAAATATTCAATTATTTCGGACGGGGTCACGATTTATTTGGACGATTTAAATTTGCCCGGGATTAATGCCGCGATTACGTGTCGCGTATCGTGCGCACGGAGACGTTAACGTCGAGAAGTGGTTCTCAAAAATGTAGTATGCCTCTGGTTTTCGGTTTAGTTACTGAAAATGTATTCGAGTTACGAGCACGGCAAAAAAATAAAAATAAAAAATAAGCGTTTAAATATCAAACCGTCCTAATGTGAATGTAGATAATTTACAGGATAATAAGAAATTAATTCGGGAATCCCTCCGTTTCAGAAGAAAAAACAAAAAGGTTTATTATTAAATGTTTTCGTTACATCTTACGCCATTTGAGCAGAGTCTGATTTAAAGATTTTGGGGCCGGAGACTTTGGATCTTTCAGAGGCCGACATTTCCATTTTAATTTGTGAAATTATTAATCTTCTACTACTTAACAAAAATTGATCATTGTTTATACTATAAGCACATAAAAATTGTTTACAATTTTTTGATTAGATGAAACTGATAACTCAGTTATTCTTCGAGTTTTCAAAATTATAACACAATAAAATTAGTCTTTTAGAATGTAAGAAAAATAGTAGTGTTTATTTATATGAGTAATGAAAAACTAGTTCGGAAATTAATAATGTGTTGTAAAAAGGAAGTTAAAACGAATATACTTTTTATTTCAAAAACTTTATTCTTATTACATAAATTTGTACCAAACATGCATACTACACACACAACATAATAATTTTTATTTTCAAATATTATTTTGAACAGGTAGTGGTTTTGATTGAGGTATACAATTTATGGATATATTTATATTATTTTGTACAGAATTAGATAAATATTTCTTATTACTTTCAATATTTATTTTTAGATTCTGAGTTGAGCAAATAAGTCAGAAATTTCACAATGATTTTAAAAATAAAGGTATTTTTCAAATTTTTCTACGTCGGTATTAAAAATACAAAATTTCACATTCTTTTTATTGGTTCCATTACTACAAAAGAAGTGTTTCATTTCATATGCGCATCACGTGCAAAGGCAATTAACGATAAAGGAGAAAAACCGCGCGTGTAGCATACGTTCGGCCATAATTGGTCAAAATCCGACCATCTAATGTCGTTTTACGTAAGAGTGTAAGACTACACATTTTACACGAATGGGGTACGATATCACCCTTGAAATCCACTTAAACGTATTATTCTTTGTCATGCCCTTAATTTACTACTTGCTTTAATGCCTCGACTTCATACTGTGGTTGGGAGAAGGTTTTCCCAATTTATTTTTCCAAAATTTTTTTCTGGATAAATATTACTGCCCAAATATCATTTTTATCAATAATTAATTTTCCCAATATCATTATTTTAGTTCCCTATTAATATTTTTCCTTATTATTATTTTTATTTGGTGTATACCTATATCAAACTTTAAATTTGGTTAAAGATTTCCGAAGTATGTCCGGCTTACGGTTTATACTTTAATTTACTTTTCTTTACTTGTCATTGTTTTATTTTACTTTACTTAATTTATTTTACTTTATTTAGGAAAATCCTGTTAGGTAGGAACTAACATTCTTCACCCTCGCTAGAAGTGAGTAGATAGGATTCACCCCCCCCTACTAAAGAAAGTCTCAAATACGTCGCTGATAATCTAACATTTTGTGCGTTTTTTCATAAAAAGAACGTAAGGAAATCGAAATCGGATCACCCTTTATTATTTATTTACTAAACTCTCATTTCGGGGTGTGATAAATATTCGACACGTATCGAGTGCCCATCCCCTATTCTTGGTTCAACCCCCGCCCACACACAGTTTAGTTTGAATATTTTAAGGGGAAACGAATCGTCCGTTTTATTTTCTTCTTTTTAATAAGAATAATATATTCCGTGCGCGCCGCGAACGTGAAATCTGTTCCCCGTGTTTCATCGACGCGAGATTTATTATTTATATACTTCACCTCGGGCGCGCGAAACGACACGAGAGTGAAGACACAAAAACCAAGGGAGAGAGAGAGAGAGAGAGAGAAAAACACAAGAAGCATTTATTTTATTTCCTCGTTGTGTGTATAGGTAACACTCACCGGATATACAAAATAAAGGAAATGAAAAAAACCTCTGGCGTCGCACACACTTTATAATACAACTTCTCACGGGACTTTTTTTTTCTCTCCCCGCGACGGAGCGGAGGAGAGATTAGCGGCTGGGTCGTCGGCGGGGTAGGGGGTGGCGGCGAATAGGAAACACGGCTTTGGCGAGTTTTAATTTATCGCGGTGCAATGAATTAAATCCGTTTAAGATTCGCCTGGGAAGATTAAGAGTCTTTTAATAAATATAATGTTTTGAAAAAAACGGACGACAACGTCGAGTATTTCTCTCTCCTTTCTCTGTCTCTCTTCCTCTATCTGCAGTCTCTAAACTTTGTTCTTGATATCATAACACAGTGCGGAGCGATAGTCAAGACGGAAGATACAGGGAAAAAATTCTAATAATATTATATTACATCTGCCCAGTGGCCATCGATCATTTGGTTTTTTTTAAACAATAAAACTAGTTTTCAACAATAATCAATTGTTTTACATTTATATAGAACTTAAGTTATTTTCAGTTGGTATTGATATATATACATAAAAATAAGAGGTTGCTGGTCGAAACTTTTGGACAAGTATTTCTTTACGATAAAATGTGTTTACAGAAAAAAAAATATCATCGTAAAACCACTAGCATCTTCTTCCACTCAGAATCTAAAACTATACAAGTATACAATCACATTAAATTTTTAAATTTACAGTTAATTGTTTATTTGATTCTTTTAAATATCATTATTTTACTTTGTTAATAATGTTTTTTTTGCTAAACCAATTTGTAACTTATAGTCCTTTAAATATAATCCTAATATTATATTTTTATTTCAAAATTCTCAGTAGAATAATAATTATCTTTAGTATTTATTGTTATTTTGCTTTGTTACTATTGAAGGATACAAATTATATATACCTTTCATATTTACATAGAATTATTTTAATTTTCCGTTTACTAATTAATTATGGTCAGCTATTATAATTTTACTGTAAATAATTTATAACAAAAACTTGTACATTGAAATGTAGTCAATAAACTTAAAATTTAGTTTTCTCAAATAAATAATTTTTGGTTATTTTTTTTTAATTTTATGTTACATCTATAATCTTATAATCTGTTTTATAACAGGTAAAATTTAATATGTTGTTTCAATTTAAGTCTACTAATGTGATAACAGTTACCTTTTCACGGTGCTTGTTTTTCCATTAAAATTTCAATAGAAAAAAAAAGAAACATTTTGACTGAATTTGACAGTTTTGAGTTTTGACTGACAATGAAGTGCCGCTGAGGCACGTGCACGAAGTACATGCACAACCGCAGTGGCGTGTAAAAACACGGAGGCGGCGGCGATAGTTGTAGGTTTTTGACGAATTGCTTTTTCGAAATTTTCATTTTCGAGACATTCATCGTATTTAATATGTCGTGGCTCGGTGTGTAGGCCATTGCGGTTTTAATTAATCCACCGGACGACGGCACGGCGGCGGCGGTCGGGGGAAATAATATAGCGCGTCTGATTAAACGACGGTGAGGGACACAAAAAACTGCCCCAAAAGTATATTTAGCCAGCTCAAAGAATATTTTATACATACACGCATTATATAAAAACGAGAGAAAGAGAGTATATTATGGCTGTTTTACACTAGCCACTCGGCTGACGAGTTTCGTTTTTCACGAGATAACAACATGTATGTGCGCACTATTCGTATTATGAATATAACGATGGCATAATACACATAAACACAAAAAACAAAGTACCATTCAGAACAGACCACACATTCACCGTTGAATTAATTTTAACGCAAGTCTAGTGCGTATATAATATTTTTAGATTCTAAACTAAGTGAAGAAGCTAGTGTTTTTACAATGATGTTTATTTTTTTATTCTGTGTACAACTTTTCGTATTGAAATACTTGTCCAAAAGTTTCGATCAATAACTATTTTAAACTGGATTTGTCTCTATATTGTACTTTAAATAGGTCAATTTTTGAATTTCTCAATTCTTCATTTTTTTTTTTTTTTGGAAAAAACTACCCAAAATTTGACAAAAACGACTCGGAAACTAATTATATGAGAAAGAATTTGGGGCGAGAAAATTTTGGAAATGAAAAAAAAAATTTTTGGATATTTTTCTAACATTTTTTTTTCTCATTTATTTTTTATATTATTAACTTCCCTCGTTCAGAATCGTTTTATTGAAGAAACGATTTATCGTTTCTTTAATATTCAATACACCCGTCAAGAGAAACCCACCCGACGAGCGAAGTATGTCAGGATTTTTTTATTTATCATACATAGTTTTGTATTACGTATTATGTGTGCAGGGGTGTATTTTTGGAGAGTTTTGCGTACACAGGCGTAACTGTAGAAGTCGACACCGAGGGGGATTGAAGCCGCTTCAGATATTTTCGGCGGTAGCGTAATCAGTGTTGGGATTTATTTAGACGAATCACCTAGATAAATATAAATATTTAGTTTATCTTTTATCTCACCTAGATAAATAATGGTGAGTTATCTAAATAATAATCTCAGATGAAAATGTCACATTTATCCAAACATATTTATCTAGATTAGGTACACCATTCGTCCCCTATTTTACGGGGGATTGTCCGTATTTGAATGAAGCGGGCCCCGGTGTCTAAAATAACAATACAACTGTCTCGTATTTCGGGTGATCCGTTCCACGTGTATCTTATTTCAAAGTTATTTCAAAAACTAAGTTTCTTTTATAATTTTAGATTCCGAACGAAGTGAAGAAGCTAGTATTTTTACAATGATGTTTATTTATTTATTTTTTTTCTGTATAAACTTTTTCGTATAGATCTACTTGTCCAAAAGTTTCGATCTGTAACTTTTTGAAACCGGATTCGCCTCTAGTTGGTACCTTAGAGAGGTCATTTTTTGAATTTCTCAATTCTTCTATTTTTTTTTTTTTTTTTTGAAAAAAACTACTAATTTTCCACGCATCACAAACTCTGTCGCATAATTATATGGCCAAAAACGAAAACGTGTGACGAAAATTTTCTGTGGAGTGTTAGTGAAAATAACGCGTCGTCGGACATTACGAATGGCGCAATGTCGATAATTGTTTTTTTAATTTAGAGAGCAATAAAAGTCAACAAGTCCTTCGGTATATTAATAAATTATTGTCCGTTTATGTTTAGTAACAATCTCCTAACGCATTCGTCGAGACAAAGTGGAAATTTCCGCGATTCCACAGTGAATTCCGGAGCCATCTATATTTACTCTCCTTCTACAGTATTAAGGGGGAGGGGGGTTAGAATTTTTCTTTTATTGAGCTATAGAGAGAAAATTATCAAAAATAAAATTAAATTCAGAATCGTCTTATTGAAGAAATGATTTATCGTTTCTTCAAAATTATACACACCCTTCAAGAGTGTCTGACCCGAAGAGCGAAGAATACCGGAGTAATGTGAAGTGTGCTTTCTTTTCTATAATTTACTTTACTTATCTCCGCTTTATATTAGATTTTTTTTTGTAATTTTTACCGCCTCAAAATTCGAACCCTAGTAATAAAGTTACAATAACTATTTCATTGACGTACGGCGAATTCGAAGAACACGAAAAACAGCGAATCAAATCACAAGTTTTATCAAATCGGAAAATAGTGGTGAAAATTCGTTCATCGGAATCTACTGCTGGAAGAAATAAACTTGGAAATCGTTGACTTTACCCAACGCTTCTCAATATTTAGCGTGTAAGACAGCTGGGCCACGGTCATAAATCACGTTTTCTCCGGCGGACACTGCGCGATAAGTATGAAATTTTGAAAGCGGGGGAAAAAAGCAATGAAAGTGAATCGCGCGCGTGAGAAACACTCTTTGAAAGTTCGTACAAAGTTTGAAATAATAATAATTCGTCTATTGTATTCGCGCCACCCCTTGGTACCTTATTAATAAAAATATAACATCCGGTAGTATGGGGATATGCACTCACAGTAATGTATTTAGGATTTCCTCGAGGGGAATTGACAATTAGACACTAAGATAGTTCTTAAGGAATATTTTTTTATTATTTAAAAAATGATTTATTCTTAGTTAGACACAAATTGTCATATTGCATTTCATTATAGATCAGTGAGGTCCATTTTAGGATTTATTACAGAGTGAAAAGTTTTCGTACATAACTTGTGTTGTGTTTAAGATAAAATTTACAATAATATATTTGTATACATAATTTTCAATGGTTTTTGATTTCCAGTCGCGTTCTATCGACTACTGCTTTTCACGAATCGAATAAATTTGTAATTCCATCGCACAATAGTGATATAAATACTTAGAAGGAAAAAAGGTCAAGGGTGGATTTTACTCCCATATATATATATATACATTTTTTTTTTTTGAAATATCCTTTGTATTATCACAACTCGTGTAAACAAATTCTGTATTGTGTGTACTACCTAAACATTATAATAATATATTGTATGTCTATTACGCGATATTTTACTTCAATTTTTTTTAGATGAGAAAATTAAATTTTATAGGAAATAATATTATTAAACATTCATAAAGTGCATTGTATAAAATATTAAATCCTAAGAAAACTCGGGAGTTTTAATCGCCGTATTATACTTTGTTGTTGTTGTTGTTATTGTTGATGTTCGTGTTTGATGTCGATGTTGATGTTAATGTTGTTATTATTCTCTAAAACAAGCTCTAGACTACGACAAAACAACGGGCTAGTGTGGAAACCGCTGTAAAAGTGTTATTATTACTTTCAATTCAATAAAATATGATAATATTTCTAGAATGAATTAAATGCTAGATATTATTTATTCACGTCGATTGTAAATAATTTAAACTTACCCCCACCCACTCGACTATAATAATAAATATTTGAACTCGTATATGATATTCATTATAGGTAGTAAGTAAGTTGCTTAATGCACATAAAGTTCAGGTATCCGTTTCAAATGGAATGCAAATAAATGCGAATAAATCTCCGTACTTTATACATTATATTATACTCGAGTGTCTTGTCTAAATAACATTGGCCCGAGTTCGCTGTTTACACACGAGTAATATACGAGTGCAGTGTACAAAATATAATCGATACTAAGTAAACTTTTTTAATAAAACATAATGAGGTTAGGTTAACATTATTTTTAATTATTTTTATTATTATTATTTAGTTAGTTACTTATTATTTTTTAGTTCCTAAATTTTGTGTGTGTGATCGTGTGGAAACAGATATCAGATATGTGTCCAAATATGTAATCAAAAAATTTAAATCGCACAAATAATTCTGTGAAGAATTAAATAAAAAATATAAGGGTACATAATACACAATGAAGTTAGGAGGGAGGTAAACTGAAAACCTTTTCGATTCTGAGTGAAGTGAATAGATTTAGTGTTTTTTTTCTATTTCAGTAAAGATTTTTAGATTATGAGCTCTACCTAGTTGTTGTTTTACAATGATGGTTATTTCCTTTTTATTTTCACTTTTTGTTTAGTAATACAATTGTCCAAAAGTTTCATATAATAACTTTTTAGATGTTCACAAATCACAAACAGATGATATTTTAGGGACGTAATTTTAAAAAATTCTTAAAATTAATTCGAAAACGAAAAAAATCTCTCGGAAAATTTAGTAAAAACGGCAACTTATGCCGTAAATGAGATTTCTAAAAACTTGAAATTTTTATTCATTATTAACAAACTATTTGACCACTTTTGGGATAAATATCCTATTTTGGAATTACCATGTGTTTTGTAATGTTCTGTATGATAAAATATTGAATTCATAATATTATTAACTGAAAATTTAACATAGCTTCACTCACATACAGGTCATTGTCTATTTACCCGGAAATAATATTGAAAATCGTAAGCCATTTTTTATTGTTATAACCATTTAAAGTTTAAAGTTTAAAACTGGTCATTTCATATTCAAATCAAAACATCTCGAGTTTAGTCAAGTAATTAAAATATATACCTAATTAAATCACGGCTAAGTAAAATAAAAAAATAAAAACGAAATCGTTAATAATTCCAAGTCCTATGGATTACCTATTAAAAAGTTGAAATAATAATGCAAAAAGTTTCTCCGACCATTTTCTGGACGGAAACTGGAAAGTTCTAAAAATAACTGCTCTTTATGATTTACCGCTGTGTATGTGTGCGAGTCGAACGCGATCTTTGGCGACGGCGGACAAGAGGAAAGTTTTGAAGAGTACACCGAAAAAGTTTTACAGACCTACTGAAAACAAAAGGAAAAATACATACTCCTCGTTGTTGTTGTTGTATGACTGTAGGGTGTGGAGTCGCGAAAAAAAAAATACCCCATTTCCACCCGACGGTTATTATAGGCTCGTAAATACTATTAAAATAATACCACTTTTACTAGGTTCGGTTCACTAGTTTTTTCACACTGTCGGTGTGAGTAGGGGGGGTATACATATTTTATTATTCCTCGAGACGTAAGCCTTGCTTTCGGTTATTTAACATTTGAACGCCTGCCCTACGACAGCACTGAAAACCAGGTAGCCGTTGTTAGCGATAAAATCGAATGCTTACAACTAGAAGAAAGAAAAAACTATCGAATTATTCGTTTATCACATTGAAAATTACAACAAAATTTGATAATTTTTTTTTTTTTTTTATGTAAGTCAATAATAATTTAAGGAATTGGTACAACAACTGTACAATTCTATTTTCTCTAAGTCAAGACAATAATTTATGTTTTCAAGGGTTTAAAATAATTTATACTTTGGTGGCTTTCCAATAATTTATAATTTTTAATATTATTAAATAATATTTTTCGGATATAAATTTATTTTTTTTTGTTTCGATCATTCTAAACAATAATCTTAAAGTTATCAAGTACTTGGAGTTACCAGGTTGTTGCGTCAAATCAGGAACATCTCTTTTATATTAAAATTTTGAAATAACTTAAAAAGTATCAAAATAAATGATTTATTTTTCTTATGAAAAACTATCTGCTATACTTGTAGAGTGAAAAAAAATTAATGCACCTAATGACTGGTGGAAACTAGTGGAAATTCGACAGAATTACAATTATTATTTAATTTTTGTGTGTTTGCTCACTGAACTTACATACTACACATTGTGTACATATATATTAGACGTCATACGTTTATATTTTAAAATTTATTGTATAATAATATTTACATGTTTGTTTCAAACATAAATATGATAATATAATATAATATTTTAATTACATCACGAATACCTTTTGAATTCTAAGACAAAAGTTAGTCTTGGCTTATGAGAGGATTTGGTATAAATTTTAACAGGGGCTCAAAAATATTTTAGAGGGAATAAGTCCCTCTCCCAGTATGCCGATTAACCCTCCTCACTCTAGAGCACGCCCCCTAAAGAATACTGGACTGAATTGGTTTTCGCTATTAAAGTAAAAATTATTTACGAAATTCGATCGCTCTAGTCTGCGTTATTCGTGTATGTGTGAGCAAGTTAAAAAAGAAAAAGGAAACGATAAAAAATATTTATACAAACTTATAATATAAAGTTTTACCGTTGCTGCTCGGCTACCTAGTAGAACACCGGCCTGCCTAGTATAATAACATTGAAACAGTCTC
>JAIPRM010003760.1:0-24995 GCA_025469315.1 Stegophylla sp. TES_Ste_2020 | reverse complement strand
AATTGGTTTAGAACTCCGGCGTATCCACCACCGCGATCGACTACACCGATGTATACGCCTCCATCGAATACACCGATGTACACAGCGCCGACTACACCGACGCATACGCCGGCGCGTAATCCGTTTGAGGGGGCTAAAAGTCAAGACCGTCCGAATTGGGAGAGACCTAGTCACCTCCAGAGATTGCTGAAACTCGGAGACGAAGATGAAAATGACAATGGAACCGAAAACGCGGACACGAAAACTGCTGCCGCTGCTGCTGGACCCCCGCCCCCTTCTAAATCTGAACGTTACGTAAAGTCGAGTGAACAACAGACGGATGCGGAAGAAGACGACGAATCGGCATCGCCCAAAAGTCCAAGAATAAATTCAATGTATCGAAGCCCTCCGAGATCCAACGGGAGAGGAGAAACCGATGAGTACAATTGGTTTAGAACTCCGGCGTATCCACCACCGCGATCGACTACACCGATGTATACGCCTCCATCGAATACACCGATGTACACAGCGCCGACTACACCGACGCATACGCCGGCGCGTAATCCGTTTGGGGGGGTTAAAAGTCAAGACCGTCCGAAATGGGAGAGACCTATTTACCTCCACAGATTGCTGAAACTCGAAGACGAAGATGAAAATGAAAATGACAATGAAACCGAAAACGCGGACACGAAAACTGCTGCCGCTGCTGCTGCTGCTGAACAACAGACGGATGCGGAAGAAGACGACGAATCGGCATCGCCCAAAAGTCCAAGAATAAATTCAATGTATCGAAGCCCTCCGAGATCCAACGGGAGAGGAGAATCCGATGAGTATAATATTAACGATCGCGACGATGAAGGAAATACGCTTATTCCTCTTTCGAGCTCCACCGACGAGCCGGAAAAAGGGAAAGCTAAAAAGAAAAAAAACGTCACTTTTATAGAGAATGTACAAGTACGTACATTTAAACCCGATATTGACCTTGGCCAACTGGTCGACGTGGCAGAAAATGATATTGTCAACGGAATAGTAATGAAGCCCTTAGGAACTGATTCTTAATCGAATTATTGTTTTACTCGATTTTTACCATTTCGCTCTGAGAAAGAAATGATATGTACTTTTTTAGACTCGTTTGGTAAACTGAAAATATTAATAATAATTTAAAAATTTAACTTAAACATTAGAAAATGTTTCAAACAAAAAACTATAAGCTATATTTTAGCTGTACAATAATTATTTTACTTTCGATATAAATAACCCAAATAACGAGTTAAGTATATTTATTTACATTTCCATGTTGTGTCGTATATTATAATATAAAGAATAATTAATATGTTTCATAATAAAGATTTATATAAAAAAAAAAAAAAAACACTTGATTATTTATTTAAATTGCCTACAATTTAAATAAACACGTTTTCTGTAATAATCTCGATAACATAAAGGAAGCGAAAAAAAAACCTAAAAAAAGGGTCAGTTTTAAAGATCATTTACAAGTAATTAAATTTGAACCCGATATAAAAGAAACTAATGAAATGAAACTAATACTATAATATCGAGTTTACGAAAACGTTATAAAAATCATATTTTCGAGGATAATAATAAAGCTCTTATTATAATACCATGATTGCGCAAAGAATAAAAGAAAGCACTTTGCGTTAATTTAAGAAGGGTAAACATTAAATACAATTATCAAGGATAAACCCACAAAATAAAATTTCACTAAAATTTTTGTTTTGCTTAATTTTTACCATTTCCCTCTAGGAAACACTTTTTAGACTCGTTTGGTAGACTGAAAAAAAAAAAAAAAAATTATAAGTATAACTTAAAAATTAGAAAACGTTTTAAGCTAAAAACTATAATAAGCTGTTACTAAATTGTCATTCGATATAAATAACTGAATAATAATTATTCAAGTACATTTTAAATTACCATACTGTGTCGTACCATTAATTATCGAATTATCTTAATTATACTTCTAAAAGAAAATCCAAATAATAACATTTTCTGTAATAAATAATATTATAAAATACAATATTGAAAATGCAATAACCAAACGATGGTATTAAAACATTGTCAACTTTTTCGAGTGAACATGTAATATGGAGACCACCTCTTATTGCTGTGTAACATTAACCTAGGTTCGTCGAAGCGTCGAAGCCCGCAAGTCTCAGAGTTAAACAACGACATGAAAGTTTGTTGGGAAAAAAAAAACTATCAAGTTTACAAATTAATATATCATCATGTATCAGATATTGAATAACTAATGTAAAATTAAATAAGCTCGTGTGTTAGCTTAATTACTTCTACGACTTAAAAGTGTGGTTAAGTTTCGAGTTTTCAAAAATTAATTATAAGTGCCCTACGTAATACGTACATATTTTTTTTTTAGTGATGAAGAGAGGGAGGAGGGGTAATTACTAACATCGATCCTAAAAATATGAAAACGCGTTATAACGTGATAAAACTTATTCACAAAAATATATATACTAAACATACCCCGGGTTTAATAGTGATTGTATTTAATTACAATACTTAAAAATCTGTTACACATCAAGCATATAATTATATGAAATCTATTAAAGTCAACACAAAATAATAAATGATCGCCAAAAAGTTTCAAGATTATCTTCTTGGCACGATTTTAGATATAATATCTTTGATCATGCAGCTCCGTCGTAGTTGGTTGTGGTCGAACTTTGGCTAAAATTCCAAAGAAATCCGTTCGGGGTAGGTAATGATAAGTATATTTTTTTAAATACTATACAAAACGTATTTTCAATCACAAGATAACTCTGCCGTCCTTAGACAATAAGCAGTGATTCCAAAAACATAACTTTGCAGGTAACATAGCAATAGTTTCAGCACAAAATTAGCCCATGCAAGTAAAAAAAAAAAAAAATTGTCGTTATAACTTAAAATAAATCGCAATTTATTTTTTTTATACTTTTTACAATGTATCTATTTTTTCACAATAACAAATGAAAGTTAGAAAAAATTTCATGAGTTTCCACCGATTTTAAACTTATGTGTATCAGAAGATGAAAAGTAATGACACTTTTAATATATATCAATTACGGTGGCATAGAAATCAAAACCAATACACTTGTCTATCGAGTTGTCTATGGTCAGCACTCCAACTCCACATCTATTGTTTTATAATTATATTATTCGTCTTTATACTAAGCCATTCTTTCAGCAAGTGTACTATTTCTAATAGTTTGTAACGTTTATTTTTATTTGTTCAAAAAAACTTAAAAAAAAAAAAAAACGTAGTTTCGTCTTTCTTTAAACTTTTAAAAAGACTATAAGAAACGCCATAACTTTCTAATAATTTATGGAATGTACTCAAATCTCTCTTTTCTTACATATTTTTTTGTACAAACAGTATGCTAATATTATAACCTTTTTTCATCTTATTTCCGTCACTTCTCATTTCAAAATTAAATCGAATTGCGTAGACAAATTTATAAAATAATATCACTAGCAACGGAAGATAATCCGTTATTTTAACGTGTCATCAACACGTGCCATCCGTTTCATATCGAACCGGTATCCAATAAAATACAGCCTTTAACAAGAGCTCTTACCCCGGGACACAATAATATTATTGATACGATACACGTTCTTTTGACTGCCATATGTAACAGGTGGAAAACGGCGTATTTCACACCACATGTTAAACGAACGTATTTTGAATTCTATTAGTTTTATGGGGATACCTTTAATTTTTATTTATGATTATTATTTCCCCCCCCCCCCGACAATCCTAGTATACTAATCATTCTTCATCAAATGAACAGTTTGACATATTTTATTTATAAAAACGAGTTATACATTTTTTTTCGTATTTCAATATTCGTTTACCGAGTATGCACAAAACTGTGTCTGTCAAATATTAATTAGACTGAAGTACACCGAAGAGAATTTACAATCATCTCGAAGACATCAAAATGATAGTCACACATATTATTATGTTATTGTCGATATTCATTGTCACACGTTTCGTTCGAGTAAGTCACGATTTTTCGTATCAATAGTAGTCCGTCGAACTCCTCGTGTGTTCAGGACCTGAACTTCAGGTGGTTGGTAAATGAGAAATGTTCAATCTTAAAATAAAACTGATTTTCTGCGAAAAACATTATTTCGAATTGAGGGTTTTTTTATAGGAATACCCATATGATTTAATATCTCGACTTAATCGAACAATTTTTGACAATTTTAAAATAATTGTTATCAGTTGATAGATAATATTATTGTTTATTTCCATAGATAAGTTTAATTTGCAATTATTATATGGATAATTTTGAGTTATGATCGCAGAATAAACAGAAGGGAAGCTTTGTAGAAATAACATTGGCTCTTATAAGAATTGAAAAAATCATTTTTTAATTTTGATGAAATTAGCAATGTTGCCAGTTAAAAGTGAAATTATATATTTTATTTGTTATTCAGGTGAACTGTTAATTTGATAACATCAGTTTTGTTCAATATCAGTTCACAATGTTCACATTTTGTCATAGTAAAATAATGGCCACCAGTAAAGTTGCCCATCCCTGCTTTATATCTAAATTCGTGGTTCATATTTTATAATCTTTTTTTCGATAGTATGAAATAGGAAGTATTTATTTTCTAGCAACACTGCTAATTTCAAAAAATTTTTGAGTGTGTTTGGAAAGGAGTAAGCTGCTTTCCTTTTGAATTCTGCTTATTCTGTGCTATGGTCAATGATGTCGTTTCTTCCGAAGACTAAATAATATTATACTATTTACACTAATTTGATTTCTGTGGACAGAAACCCAGTCACAATTGATTGTTTATTATACTCACAATGATCACGTGACATAATATAAGCAAAAAACAACATTTTATCTACATGATATTTTTTACAGGTTAACACGGAGCTATATAATAAAGAAGAAACCTCACATCAAATTTCTTACGCGCAATGGCAAAAAGGAGTTGACACGGTAACAAATAATTTAATTTAATTTAAATCAGTTTAATTATCATTTATATTTTAAATACATTAGAATGGTATTTATTTATGAGGGAGAAAAAATTAATGTTAACAAAAAAAGAAGATCAGAAAAAATTTCATCTTACAAGTCACTGAAAATCATAGACATTTCCTGTTACTTGGAAATAAACCATCAAGTGTAAAACAAAAGTTTCTCGAAACAAATTTACTATCAACATTATACAATAAATATGTGATAATATTTTATTGGTATTTATATTGTTGTCAAAATCAAATTGTATAGTATCTGTTTGTTGCTGAATATATACAGTGAAACACTTGAATAGCAGGCACTCTCAGTCACCGAAATGTTGTCCGCTATTCTGTTATTTGGAGGAGAGTCTTCACTCCTCGGGTAAGAGTGTGAGACTTGGTGGATGTATTAAATTTCAGAGCACAGATAAAGCACTTCATTAATAAAACGATGTTGAGCGAAGCTATTATTGTTACGGTGGTTACCAATATTTTTAATAACTATAACTAAAAAGTTATACGTATTATTTAACATTTATTGGCTATTTCGTTACAATGGTCACACCTCATTCAACAAATTAATTTTTTGTTATCAAATTTTCCATAACAATCAAAGCGAAATAAAATAACATGAGAACACATTTTACACAGTGTCAACTCCTTGAAAAAATGCAAATTTCGAAAAATTACTTCTAAAAAGTACCATCTAGAGCCGAATTCTGATTCAAAAGTTTCTAATCGAAACGTTTGGACAAATATTTCCATACAAACAAATGTTCACTGACTTGTAAGAAAAAAAACATCATCATTATAAAATCATAAGTTTCTTCACTCCGCTCAGAATCCAAAAAAATATTCAAAATGACACGACATTAAATTTTTTAACAAATGAATGAAAAAAATTGAAAAATTTTGTTGCGGGTAGCAGCAACTCACCCTGCCCGTATGCTAAAACCGTCACTGGTATTAATTGTGTTTAATTCGAAAAAACCAAAAAGAACGTACGTAATTCCTGTTAGGTATACTAATTATTTATTGTGGTAAAAACATAGCCCTCCTATCGAACGTGGAACGACTCATCCCTGATGGCAGAATAACTTCTTGCAGTCTTCGTGGCATAGGCGGATATAAGGGGAGACATAGAGGGTCTTAAGTAACCCCCCCCCCAGAAAATTGTCAAGCCCATTCCCTTTAGACTTATGGTAAAGATGTCAAGCTCCCCACCCCCCAGGTGGGGGCTAAAAAACTATGTTTCACGTTTTGACTACTCGTGACATAACTATATATTTATAGGCTATAGCTCTATCCAGTGTATGTGATCTGAGACTTATTATATACTGTTCTTTTGTTGTTGTTAGCAAAATGCATTTCAGAACAATATCAAATGGGCTAAATACAAGCCGGCATTTTATTTATGGAATATGTACGAACCGAGAAGCAGACCGTCACGTCATGATCAGGTAGAACACAGGATTAATTGTTATCAAAGGCACTTTCATGAAGACAAATTTTGTCTATAAGACAAAAAAAAAATGACGTTCCTAAATTCGTATTATACTATTATTTCGCACTGTGACGTATTCCTTATTCCTAATCTACATAAACGAAAATTAACGCAAAAAAAATTTGATATATTTATTGAGTAACATATACGAAACCATTCTATTAATAAGTGTAATGAAATTTTTTCTTGTTTTGAAGAACTTATGCTGTGGCGTTGCGTTTTTATTTTTTGTTAATGAATAAATGATTTTTTTTTCTTCGAGTGGTCATAATAATTATAAACATGATTTAATCGAACTGAATGAAATAACTTTCATCAATATTGTATTTTCTTAAAAAAATTGACAATTTTCTTCATTTACTTCTAAGTTACCTAAAAAAAAAACAGTATCAAAATTAAAATGGCCTTGACGGCGTATATATACGGCTGTGAATTTGTAGGAAAGTGCATTTTTTTTTTCCTGATTGTGAAACATAGCTTTGTAAGTACATAATTTGAATTATGTAATAACAAATCCATGTATGAAACTTTTATTTTGCATTTTTTGACGTTTTTAATTTTTTAGGTCATTTTTTTGCATTTTTAAGTCATATTTTTCTTTTTAGTTAATTTTTAATTAAATTTCGTCAAATAAAATTTTTTGAAAACCTTTTTTTGTTTTATACAGGCTGTATATACGTAAAATTAAAAAAAAAAACCGGACATACTTTGCACGATGGGTGTACTTCGCACGACGGGTGGTATTCTCTTGACGGGCGTATTAAATTTAAAAAAAACGATAAATCATTTCTTCAGTTAAACGATTCTGAACGAAGGAAGTTAATAATATAAGAAAAAAAAAAATGTCCAAAATTTTTTTTCACATTTTCAACATTTTCTTGCGCCAAAATCTTTATTATATGATTTTCTATCTACGTTTAAATTTTCATAAAATTCTGATCAAAAAATGATGGTTTTCGAGTCGTTTTTGTCAAATGTTGGGTAGTTTTTTCCAAAAAAAACATTGAAGAATTGAGAAATTCAAAAATTGACCTCTCTAATGTACAATCTAGAGGCGAATCGGGTTTCAAAAAGTTATTGGTCGAAACTTTTGAACAAGTATTTCTATACGAAAAGTTGTACACAGAAAAAAAAAATAAAGAAAATAAAGAAAAAAAAAAATAAACATCATTGTAAAAACACTAGCTTCTTCACTTTATTCAGAATCTAAAAAAATAAACATCATTGTAAAAATACTAGCTTCTTCACTTCGTTCAGAATCTAAAAATAATTGTCTTGGTGTTTAACTAAATGTTTATTTCAAATCAGTGGTGGTTACAGGAGGAGACGATAGGTGGGTCGCCTTTGATTGGAATTTAATTTTTATAAATTTAGTACTTAATGTCACAGATTAAATCAGACTAGATAGCGCACTCTGAGAAAAAAAAACAAAACAAAAATTGCCTTGATCATTATTGATATAGTTACCTATATGTTAGAATCTAAAATAATTGTTTTTTATCGATTCAATTTTTGTTTTAATTTACATTCAATTTGATTTTCACTTCTCGGCTTTCATAATAATATTAGTACTCGGAAAACACTAAAAAGTACTAAATAAATGTGACTTAAATGTGAAGGTAAATATTATGTATTTTTCAACTTTTTTTCGAAAAAAAACTTGTTTACAAATGGTTAGTTCATACTATTACTAAATATATTGTAATATACTCTATTGTACTAATATTATAACTGTATACATTTTATATTATACAATGTTTAATTTTGTATTTAATTTTCTGTGCCCTACAACCACATTATGTATTTTAACACTGAGTAAGAATACTGCGTCTCATGGCAATCCACAAAGGTTTACTTGAAAAGTTGTGATATATATATTATTATTATTATTATTATTAATAGATAAAAAACACCCTTATACCCAAAGAAATTCTATTCAAACATTAGTTTCTGGTATTTTTATTAATTAACATCCAACTATTGAGACCACTCCAACTTGTCAAGTATACAATCACAGTTAATTAAAATAAACTCTCCAATATTCGGAAGGAAAACATTTCTTTAGTAAGGAATGAAAAATGAATGAATGAAAGGTGTAAATTCTGTGGTTGACTTGTAGTGGTTGCTGTCAATCTAATATTACCCTCATGCTTATGACAACAAAGAATGTTATCATCGCTTTTCTGAGAAAAATAAATTGACTTCACGTTTTTAGAAAAATCAAGTGATTTTGAATATTAATTAACAAATTATTGAACTCTTATTATACACGTTCTATTACTCTAAATAATACGTGTTCTATTTGTAGAAACATTTTGTAAAATGGACACTGAACAATTTCGAAAATATGGCAAGGAGATGGTGGACTATATTTGTGAGTATTTAGAGACTATCAAAAATAGAAGAGTAACGCCAACGGTAAGCCCAGGCTGGTTGAAGAACAAAATTCCGTTAGAAGCACCTGTACAACCAGAATCATTTGATGCTATAATGGATGATGTGGAAAATATTATTATGCCAGGAGTAAGACATTCAATATTCATAGTATTTAATGTAGATTTTAAAATAGAACAATAAAAAAATTATAAATATTAAGTTATTGTTTTAGGACACAGATAATTTGAATTTAAGTAAAATCGATAATCTAACTATGTAATTTTTACAATACCTATTGGAAAAACAAAGTTTCAAAAAAAAAATCCAATTATTAAATAATAAGAACATATGTGAGTAAGTGTACTGACATATTAGGCAGCATATAAAATAATTTACACATACAAATAATGAAAAAGTAAATAATAAATAAAAATAATAAAAAGCTAGACATATTTTCGCACTTTGGATATTCTTCACTCCTAAGATGAGACACTAGGTTGAACAGAGATATTTTTACAGTGTTTATGAAAATTAAAATAAATAAGAATTGAATGACTATATTACCATATTCAACAAATAAATTGGCTGCTATCAAATTTTCTATGACAATCAATTAAACAATAAAAGCAAATTAAATGACAAAAATGAAAATTACATGCTGTGTCAGTACTTTGAAAATTTCATAAGATATTAGTAGTTAGTTATAGTTAAGTTGGGGAAAAATAAGTAGCCCAATCTTTTGAAATTCACAAAACTACATGAGAAAGATCAAAAAGTGTTCAGGAGTTTCAAATGGTCTATTTGAAGCACTTTGGTTTAATTTAACCCCCGCCCCCCGTTGAATAAGGTGAATTCTAAGATGTATTAAAAATAAATTTGTTTAATGCAATACATATGTAACAAAGGGTACGGACGTTAATATTATTTATCTAATATATTATATTATGCATTTAATTACTATGAGATAAGTACAACACAAAAATATATTTAAAATTTGGCCACTGTAGAAAGTAGACTGTAGTGATAATATAAGTTTGTAGAACAATTACAAATATCCTCATAGACCAATCGATATTGATAAATATAAGTAAAAAATTGGGATTTTTTTATCAGATCGGAATTCAAACTAAGCTAATCCTCCCCCCCCCCCCAATAAGTAAGTTTTGGATTGGCACTTGAATATTATTTCTCTTTTCATTCAGAATCTCTAATTTTGACTACGAGAAAATACAAATTTTAAATATAACTAATTTATTTGTTCATTTATACATTAAATATTTATTCAACTAATTAAATTATTCATGCATAATAAACAACAGAAAACATAATTATTTTTTCATTTTATTTTTAATAGGTAACTCATTGGCAACATCCAAGATTCCATGCATATTTTCCATCCGGTAATTCATTTCCTTCAATTTTAGCAGACATGTTATCTGATTCTATAGCGTGTATTGGATTTTCATGGGTGAGTACTTAGATAATAATTATTGTTTTTTATTACAAATTTATAAATACCTACCTAATTAATAATACTTAACAAAAGGCTGCTAGTCCGTCATGTACAGAATTGGAAACTATAGTTTTGGATTGGCTTGGTAAAGCTATTGGATTACCAGAAGAGTTTTTAACATTTTCGGAAGAGGTATCGCAAACGGTAGATTCTGCATTGCACAACGATAGTTCAAATAATGCTGTGCCTAATGGTAAAGGCGGTGGGGTACTTCAGGTGAAGATTCATATAACTACATAAATTTTTTTTTTTTTAATATATTTCATTAATAATTATAAAAGATGAATATATATTTTTTTAGGGCTCGGCAAGTGAATGTGTATTTGTATGTATGTTAGCAGCTCGAGCTCAAGCGATTAAAAGGTTACGAAAGCTACACCCGTTTATTGAAGAAGGTGTTCTATTATCAAAACTGATGGCTTACTGTTCAAAAGAATCTCATTCGTGTGTAGAAAAAGGTGCAATGATGGCATTTGTGAAGTTACGTATTCTCGAGCCCGATGAAAACAATAGTTTGAGAGGAGCTACGTTGAGACAAGTTAGTGAGCAATGAATGAACATTAACGATATTTAAATCTATATACATTTCGTAGGTGATGGAACAAGACGAAGCGATGGGATTAATACCATTTTTCGTTTCTACTACATTAGGAACAACATCTTGCTGTTCATTTGACAATATAACCGAAATCGGAGTAGTATGTCAACAATTTGAAACCGTTTGGTTACATGTCGATGCAGCTTACGCAGGAAGTGCATTCATATGCCCAGAATTTCGATATTTAATGAACGGTGTACAATACGCAGAATCTTTTAACCTCAACACAAATAAATGGTTGTTAACAAATTTCGACTGTTCGTGTCTTTGGGTAAAAGATAGGTTTAAATTAACTTGCGCTTTGGTGGTCGATCCTCTCTATTTGCAACACGGTTATGCTGGTGCTGTTGATTATAGACATTGGGGTATACCATTAAGTAGACGTTTCAGGTAATTTATATTAGTTTTATTTATGTTATTGAATTACGATTTTTTTAATATTAGTACCAAATATAATTATTTTATATGTTTTAAGAAAAATACTCTCAGAAACAATATTCAATAATTGTAATTATTTTAAATTAGATCATTGAAGTTATGGTTTGTTCTGCGAACATATGGAATTACTGGACTTCAGAAATACATAAGACATCACTGTCAATTAGCAAAACGATTTGAAAAATTGGTCAGAAGTGATAATAAATATGAAATTTTAAACGACGTAAAGGTAAATTTCTGGTAGAAATCTAAATACCAATAATATTTGTTTTTGTATATTATTAACTGTTTTATTAATTTCCGTTTTTTATGAACACGAAAAAAAAGATGGGTTTAGTATGTTTCCGTTTGAAAGACGATCCGACCAATAAACTCAATAAAAAGCTTTTAGAGACCATTAATGAGTCAGGGAAACTTCACATGGTGCCAGCTTTAGTACATGACAAGTACGTCATCAGGTTTTGTGTGGTTGCAGAGCATTCTACAGAAGATGACATTGGTAATATAAAAATAAATAGTTATTACAATTTTTATTTTTAACAATCAAACATTTTAAATATGAATGATAGTATAGGAACACATTTAATATACAATGAATAGATTATAATAATTATTACAATATGAATAGATAGATACAATTTCTATATGATAAATAACAAATAATCCAAATTTAAAAAAGCCAGACATACTTTGTACAATGTGTATTCTTCGCTCTTTGGGTGAGATATTCTTGGTTATCGTTTTTTCAAAGAAACGATAAATTATTTTTTCAAAAAACGATTCTGATCTGAGCTTCAGTTGATATACAATAAAAATAATTGTCAATCCACTCCAATTATTTTCTATATGCGTTCAAGTGTGTAATTATACATAAGTCTAATAAATTCTGTCAAAATATTAACTTTAAATAGTTATAAAAAAAATTCACTTAAGATTTTCGAGATTTTTTGAGTTTTTTTAGTAATACGTATGAGTATTTCTGTATTAAAATATTCAGGTTTTAATGTTCAGACGTTAAAATTTTATGAAATAAAAACTTATCAAAAGCTGATCATACTTCACACGATGGGTATTCTTCGCACCTCGGGTATGAAGCTTTTGGTGGGTGTATTTAATTTTAAAGAAACGATAAATCATTTCTTCAATAAAATCATTCTGAGCGAAAGCGTCAAATACTATATTATAATAATATTGGGTATTGGGTGTGTACGTGCGCGTCAGTGTGTATAAGGTAATAAATAAATGTCTTTATAAAAATGAAAAATGCAATAAAAATCTATTTTTATAATTTAATACATGGTCAACCTCTAAGTAATTAATGTCATTGGCATATTGGTCTTTTAATGGGAATCCCCGAGTTTTGAACTATTCATAGAATTAACTATTTTTCCAATAATAAGTACATGGAATAAAATTCACTAAATTTTTCAAATGTCCAGTAATAGTCAAATATTATTAATTGTAATAAAGTAATCCAAGATCATTTTTATTTATAGTAATTAATATTTATAGTAATTTTTCTATACTTTTTCCGTTATTTTATCAATCAACGCCTTGTACATTTTTTAATTATTCGTCCGTGAAATATTTTCTTATACCAAAATATACACAACGTAATTCTCTATCTATGTACCTAGTTTAATAAAGATCGGTTGAGCCAATTATTTTTTATATGCGTTTAAGTGAGTAATTTTATGTAAAACTAATGAATTATATCAAAATACTAACTTACAACGGTTATAAAAAAAAAAGGTGACTTACGATTTTCGAGATTTTTTTAGGATCATTGATTATACATAGAAGTATGATTGTATTAAATTTTCAGTTCTTAATATTCATACATTAATATTTTATGAATTAAAAACTAACGAAAAACGAGAAATTTCTAAAATTTTCAAAATGATATACTTACCTCACAATTGGTCAAACGTTTTTGAAATTTTTATGAGGTGTGCGCGTGACTATTTTTAGTAGTTGGTGAAAGTTTCAACTTTCTAGGTCTATTATTTTTGAAGTTAAAAAAATAAAAATATAAAAAAATAAAATTGAATTTACGAAAATTTGGGTTATGCCGCTTTTTTGTCAATTTTTAGGTAGTCTAGGCTTGCGCTTAGAAAAAGTATTGAGAATTTGGAAAAATGACCTTCCAAAAGTACCACCTTGATAACACTTCCGATCTACAGAGTTACTGATTGAAACTTTTGGACCAGTATCTCCATTAGAAAAATTGTCTCCATACATACGGGGGGGGGACACCAATACATTATAAATTATAAAACCAATACATTCCTCGCTATCGCTCAGAATCTAAAAATGAGATAAATCTCCAATATTTTCAAAATTTTCTATCATCTTAAGAAGGATTTTCTGCAGTTGCTGTATTAAAATAAAAATGTCGGTTCAAATTAGATGAAAAAAAAAGAAATGCGTGAAGCGATAATTACAGTGGTGGTTCTAAAGGGGGTAATTGGTGGATCGCCGCTCCCTTTTGATTAAATTTTTACAATTTTATATCACAGATTAAATGTGACAAGATTGTACACTCTGAGAAAATAAAATTGAATCGATGGTTATTGATATAGTTACCTATTAAATATGTGTTTAAATCTAAAATATATTTTTCTAATGATTCATCTTTTTTTCTTTAATTTATATTCAATTTGAGTTTCATATCTTGGATCTCATAATAATATTAATACTCGAAAAACACTAAAAATACTATATAAATGGGACTTAAATGTGAAGGTAAATATCATGTATTTTTGAACTTTTTATAATTAGTTGACACATTAATATAAATTGTTGTAATTTATATATTAACAAATTATACCAATTATTTTAGAGAAAAATATTCCATAGAATATGACAACATGTTGTGAGCTCTAATTCCATGTCTGAAATCAGTATTTCAAAGTACACCTACTCATAAATATTGAATATAATTTGTACAATACCAATTAGAAAGGATTTAATACAAAGTAGTAATTCAACACTTAAAACATATTAAGTGTTATATGTACATAAATATACTATTATATAACTAAATAAAAAAAACACAGAAAAAAATAAAATTCAAATTTCGAAGCAACGATAAGTTATTATTATTATTATAAATTATAATAATTAGTGTAATAGTAAATTAATGGTTCTTAAACTAATTATTTAATATCTTTTTCTCAACGAAAAATTAAAAATGCATTTTAAATTCATACGAAAAAAATAATTACATATATAATAATTATTATTTTTGCTTATGATTTTCATAATACTCGTATATTTTGTTATTGCTATCTCATGCATATTCGTTCTTTTAGCATGATTGAATGCATTAATTTTTGTACTAAGTTAGATAATTTCTTGGTTCATACTTTTTCATTTAAAATGTTTAAATGCTAAACATATATATTACAATTATTCATGTGATTTACTAAATTTACTTTAATAAAAATAAAGACTTAGATTAAATTTGTTCTATATTCCTTAAACATCATGTATAATAGCCACTAGATAATTAGGTATACATATGTCACATCTTAATTTTGGGACATAAGTAAATAGATAATTAAATAGAAGGTACATGGAAAACAAGCACATTATTTAATATTATGTACCTATTATCGAAAATTAAAATATAAGTAATAGTTACTACTGCTTTTTTGACCATACAAACATAAAAAATTAAAGATAAAAATATCAATATGCTGAGGAACTGTTTGAAATTTATTTTGTTTTTTAAAATCTGCTGGAGATGTGAGAAAAGTGACCATTTTTAGGGAGGCTTGAACAAAATTAGTTTGGGAACTGGGTTAGGGTATATTTTACTGTTTTTTCTAAATTTTAAATTTAGAAAATTTTAAATGTTTTTAATAATAATAATACATTTTAATTTTACATTGAACTTATTTTTCAATGTAATTAAGAATATTGATGAAAACAAACAAATATTTTATTATTTTGGAATTTTATTTTTAGTCCCTCCTATTGAAAAATACTGGGCACATTATTGGTCACAACCTGTTAGCTATAATTAAAAATTCATAAAAATATTCTAAATTACATAAAATTTTATTAATTTAGATTATGCTTGGAAAATTATAAAGGAAACAGCATTAACAGTTTTGTACAACGAACAAGAACTCACAGAAAAACAAAAAGTTAGTGAACTTCACATAATATATCACAAATAATTTGTTTTTAAGGGTGAAAATCCAATTTCTTTTCTTCAATCAAAATACTTTATCATTTACTTATTCAATACTTCTACTTTAGTAATAACATTAATAGGTACCTATTGTTAAGTTTCAATACATATTTATCTAATAATTAAACTATGTTATCAGTTAACTTCTGTAACCAATACATAAATAATCTCATAAAAATTTAAAAATTGTACAAATGGCAAAATGCATATTATTTCTCTGAAAATCACATTTCAATACATATTCTTTTTCTTGGATTTACACTCGCTTTTTTAGAAGATCAAAGAAACTAAGCAAAATGATTATCTAATCTTTAATTTTTTAATATTATTTTTAATGAAACAGGAACAGGTGGATGAAGTATTTGAGTTAGCTGAGCGTAAAAAGACAGACGATTTAGATCATAGACGATCCTTCTTTGTGAGAATGGTTAGTGATCCTAAAATATATAATCCGAAAATTGCAAGATCATCACCAGGATCACGCAGACATACTCATTTAAGTTCAATGGATGACGATATCCATGATTCATCATCAACAGGAACAAGTGATACAGAGGAAACAATAACACAACCGGCGTAAATAATAATACTAGACTAATTTCTTAACAAAACCATTAAATAATTTTAACTATTTAGACAATTTATTTTGATTATTTTTTATTTATTTAAATTTTAGTTATGTGGTGGAAAACAAAAAATAATTTTCAAGTTTAACTTTATACTTGACATACATATTATAAAATAAATACTTAGGTAACTAAAAACTTAATTAATTATTCATATCTTTATGAACTGAAATTTAATTAATTTAAAATTAGCACACAACTTCTCACAAATACAGTTGAGCACAATTAATTAATTTATATGGGTTCATAGACTCAATCTTAAGTAATTGTAAGATCAGCCAAACAACATAGAACAGGATAAAAATAAAGTATACATAATAATATGTTAAGTTATGCATAGGTAGTATAAATTGATTATCTAGTTTTTCAATTCTCATATCACCTCTATCCATATTCATTGATCGATCCTTTCATACCAAGTAATAAAAAAAACCATTCATTATATACCCAAACTTATTTCTAATATAAATTTCTATTTTTATGTAGTAAGTATAAAATGGTATACTTTTAAAAATAAAATTCAACAAATCTAACTAGTTTGTTCATTTGTGTATTTATTATTTTTTTATTTTTAGTTAAAGATTGATTTTTAAATTAAGTTTTTTTATGCTAGTCATTGTTTTAAAAAAATGTGTCATTTAGATAAATACATTAATACATAAACAACAATAATACTTTATATTCAACAATTAAAAATAAATAGGTAATTTTTAATTATAAAAATGCAAAAAAATATTTTGATTGTAATGATAGAGTAGTGTAAACAAAATATCAATGAATAGCTGGTATAATAGTTAGTAAATGTTACTGATTAACCACATTTTTTTATAAAAATGGATAAAAAGTCTAAATATGTCTAACTGGATAATGCATACCAATATTTTGATAACATGTTACTGTAAAATTAAAATATTGTACTTCTTATTTTAATTTCAGGAGCTCATGGATAAGTTGGCCATTAGCATTTTTATTTCAAGGAGTTTTTGATGACATGGAGGATACCAATGTGCCTGTTAGGTAATTAATATACCTCTATTTAAATTGAGTTTGTTATAATTAAAATATGTTATTATAGATTTAGACATTTGGCAACCAGAATGCACTTCAAGTCAAAAAACAAATCACCAGAACACTTGGCAGCAGATGAAAATAAACGTCGTAATTCACCAGTATTTCCAAAAAAATTGAATTACGTTAAAACAGAAAACGAAATTAATGCACAAAAATAATTACTTATCATAATTTGAAATTATTTTTTGGCTTGTATTGTTTATCTAGCTTAATATCAATAATACTTCATTATTTAAATTTATGACCTCAAATATGTACCTAAGCATTTAAAATTAAAATCATACATAAATCACATTAATAAATATTGGTATTTCAATAAGATTTCATATATAAAATGGCAAGCTATTGTGTTTAGATTGAAGTTTTCTTGTAAAATAAATTATAGGTACTGTTGTCATAATATAATACAGTATGTATTAGGTATTATGTAAGTATAGGTATATATTTCAAATTTACCAAATAATTAAATTATTGATAAGAAATATTCAGAAAATATAAGTAAAGTAATATTATATCTAATATAAATTTACATAGGTAAATAGTTTTATTTAATAAAGGTAGGAAAATTAAAAATAATAAATATTTGTAAATTAGCCAAAAATTTTGAAAACCTTGCTAATACTTAATAAGTACCTACCTAGTATGTGATTAATTTATTAATTAGGTTATATGATCAAACGATATAAATATAAGATTGATGTAGGTATAGGAATAAGTAACATTACATTTTTATATTATACCCAATGTTAGTGGTAACTGGTAATTAGATACAATTTATACTAGACTGTACACATATTAGAATAAAAGCATTTTTTAAGTTGAACAAAAAAAAATTAAATTAAATTCTATAAATTACAGACACCTACGTAATTCGAAATAAATAGTGAACTGGATTGATTATTCTGATTATTTAATTATAATTGTCAATTGATAGTTTACTACGGTTTACTATTGTAATAGTTATAATTATTAACTTGAGTCATTTAGAAATGTTTTTCTCTATTATTTATGTAGCATTTTTATTATTAATATGTTATTGTTGAATTTATATTTACATAATTGAGCTATGCTGATAAAAGAAAGTAACTTGAAGTAACTCCATTTTTAATAAAAAAAATTCTGACTAAGAAAATCATGTCTTCAGCCATATAGACAATTATATAAAGTATCTAAATAATTGATTAAAAAATATTATGCTTAAAATTATATAAGTATCTTCAAGCGGAACTTAATTTAAATGCGCTTCGTTTAATTTAAGTTAGGTACACAATTATATTAAGAACATTGATATTAATATTAAAAATGATAGATTATTTACATAATAATGTATAAGTAGATACTAAGTTTCATTTTAATTACCTTATGTGTATGAGAGTATGCCATCATACAAAAACTTATAGATTGAATTACTATCATCATATTATTATATTATAAATTACAAAATTGTAAATTATTAGTATTTTACATACAGTATCATATAATACAGGATAATATTTCCATATCGATTAACATTCTAATCTCAGCATAGATACAATGTAGTAAACAAATAGGTACTAGATGTTAACCAATAAACATTAGTAGGTATAAGAAAATAATAATATTTCAATAGGTCGCATATGGTAATAGGTACCTCTCTATATAACTACTTATGAAAATGTTTAAGAACAATAGGTACCGTATGTAGGTATATTATTGGTTATAGATATAGTATCTCATATTTTTTACTAGTATTTAAAAAAAAATCTTAGTCTGTCATCTTGGTCATGAAAAAAACATGTTTGAGGTCATGAGTTTTAATTTTGCTAAAATTTATTTTTAAATTATATTACTTGCACCTGTACCTATTAAAAAAATAAATAATTTACGTTGAATTGAAAATTGAAATTATTTTTTCCATAAATATCCTTAGAGGTATTAATTGTGCTAATACTTGAAACTTCTATTTTAGATATTACTTAAGTTATTAAAAGACAAAATAATATAATAACTTCATTCTTGTTTAACAAAACTGAACATAAATGCTTAAGTACCAAAGTTTTACCTCAGTATGAACAATAGTTTCCTAAACACTTTGAAAAAATTGTTATTCATATTAGTACTAATTAATTAACTCTTACTGTGCTAATACGGATTTAATATTAACATGATATAGTAATTGTTAAACCACAAATACAGTTATTTTGTGGTCATATTAAAAATCATTTTATGAGCATATGTACTTACTTGATGATTCCATTATACGTATCTTTATATATTATTGTTATCTTGAACTTAATTTAAGAAAATAGAATATTAACCAAAAAGTAATTTTAAAAGGCTTTACAAGAAAACAAAATTTAGAACACAATACAATACACACTGTGTAGTTAATATGAATACAGACAAAATAAAAAATTCAAATTTCAAATTTCAACACGCGTCCGCCATCTATTATCTGTATCACTCCACCACGTCCTTCTGAATGACTTCCTTAGATAGTATTTTAATCGGAGTGGATACTATCATTGATATATTATAATATTATTTATAGTATAAAATGTCCTTAGCTGAGTAAGTTGATAATACACATAATATGACTGTAGTCTTCATGCACCATACGTTGCACGCTCGCGGTCTTTTTTGGGGGGAAGAGAGAAGTACGACATGGGAGGTTTCTCTTTCGAACACGGTGTCTGTTTTGTATGATAAAGAGAACCATAGATAACAAATATATTTATTATCTATGTGTAAAGAAACCTTTATCACGTCAATCAGTATTATTAATATCAGTCACCGGGGAGCGCTGTCTGCCCGATGAGCACTGAAAATTACGTACATTACATCATATTATTTTGTACTATAGAGGGCATAGAGTAATATAGAATACCATTGAGTACTTGTATGTTTTGTACGGTATAAAAATATTATAATTAGAGCAAGGATTTTCATGCATTTGCATATTTTTTTTTCTTGTTAATTTTATCGTACTATGCTTGTTAAGTACAAAATACATTTCATAACGTTTATGATGAAATACACAAAGTTTTTAGTGCACATTTGGACATTTTTTGGTTCAAGGGGCATATTTTTGATTATAAGATCATAATATTTTTAAGCTTTTAGTGCATATTTTGATGGTTTATCGAAAATCAAGCACTTTTGTGAATATTTTTCATGAATCAAGGTCAACAATAATTTTTTATAAACTTATTAAGACGATAAAGATAAATTTTATCTTGAAATAATAATAATGTTATTATTTTTATTTAACGTGGTATAAAAACGATAGTATCAAGACGTATCAATATAGTCAGTGGGTACTGGGTAGATTAGGGATGGGATCCAACATTCAAAAAAAAAAAAATCCAAATCAATTTAATAAAATAAATCTAATTAAAACTTATATAGAATAATAATAAAGTTAATTTTTTTAAGGGCATATTTAACCGCATATTTTTAATTTTTTTATGCATAAGTGCATATTTTTAAATGCATATTTGATGATTTTTTTAGTGCATGAAAGTCCTTGCTCTAATTATTATAACAATATATTATTTTATTACTTATATATTATTTATATACATTTTGATTATATTAAAATGATCTGAGATAATTTAAATGTTCATGCTTCTGACTCTACTATCATAAAATTTAATGAAGCATCATGATATTATGATAATTTTATTGTTGTAGCCTTAACACAGGTATAAATAATATTATATAATAACTAAATGATTGATTGTGCTCTTAATGTTGATGCTCAGCGCTAATTACAACTTCGACAATTATTATCAGTATTGTATTCAACATGTTTACATGTTAATTGTTATTTAATAGCAAAATAATCCATGTCCGTTTCATTATTCGATCAATATTGTATAATATATTAAGTACCTACGTAATAATAAGGAATAGAAATCTGCTATTGTTTGGAGAGCTATTATTTATTGAGTCACAATTTTAACTGTAAACACTTGTAAAAAATTATTCATTAAGCCGACTTTCATGAAATATAATAATGAGGAGTATTTTAACGAAAAAAAAAAAAATTACATCTCTAAGAATAAAATGTTTTATGAGGTTTTGATTAAAAAAAAAAAATCATTGTTTTACTTAAAACTAACACCACTTTCACGTTGATTCTGACTTTAAACAGCTAAAAAAAAAAAAAAACTGTTGATTTACGATTTTGAAATTTTTTCAATTCAAGTAGTATCCGTTTGTGTGTAAGTTTGTATTACTTTTTCAAGTCTTAGTATCGAAAGATAGAAAATTTTATTAAATAAAAAATTACAAGCAACGAGAAATTTTTTAAATATTTTTAAAGTTCTATACTCTTAGTTCAAAATGGTTTTACATTTTTTTTTCAAATATGCACGTGGCCATTTTTTATAGTTCGTAACAGTTTTGAGTTTCAAGCAACATTATTTTTGAAGTTATGTTAAAAAACTAAAATTAACATCATAAGAATTTAGATTATGGCATATTTTACCGTTATTTATCCAATTTGGTCAGCAGTTTTCCCGTACATTTGGGAAAACTATTGAGAATTTTGAAAAATGAACTCCTAAAAATATCAACCAGACACGATTTTCGATTTATGTTAAATATATTAGTAAACCATTGTAGTTAATAATATCTCGGCCAGTAGGCAGTTGAGTAGAAACTTTTACAGTAAATACACCTACACGATTGTTTAAAATCTCTATTAGAAACGCGAATACGATAATAATAAATAAAACGTTTCAAACGCAATCGAATTAATTCAATATAAAATCCGAATACCGTAACAATTTCATTTTATATTTTCTAATTCTCTTTAATCTTCATTCAATCAAAGCGAAATGGCACACGAAGAAGGAGATCCAGCCGAAATCGCTAAGTTGACTGGCTTGAAAAAATATTTCAACACTTCGACGACGAAAGGACGATTTAATATCGCGTGTACAACTTATGGAGCTCTTGCTGTTGGATATGTAATATACAAAATGCGTCGTCCGAAAGCAGAGAAACCAAGTTCTTCGTCTTAAACGAAAATAAATTTGTTCACTTTTTCAGAAATGCATATTATACGTTTTGATGATTATAATGTAATTGAAATATAATATAATAATCACAGTATTGTGTTCACCGCGTTATATACTAATGTAATTAATATACTTACAAAATATTTGAATCACAAATTAATTACATCACAAAAAAGGAAATAATATGCTCGCAGGCACATAGCCACAAGAAGTGGCCTTTACAGTTTACTGGCCAACCCTACTATTATGCTGATGTAATTAGGCTAAAAATCATTGCGATTGTGAGAAAGGATTTATGAACTCCAAATAATTCTGAGTTCATATTATGTTTTTAATTCAGCATATTATAATATAACAATTATTACAGTTATTATTATTAGGTGTGTTATTGTAACAATAATGCACCTAATAGCTAAAATAAATAGGTACACAAAAACACTTTGATTTAACTAAAGCTATTTCTGTGTCAATTTGATTATTTGTTTTTTAAAAAGATTCACTCATTATTTTGACACTCAAAGCTCTAATACAGAAAGAAATTGACCTAGTTAATTTCAATAAAAAGTAAAGTATAGTACAGACCATAAAATGTTTTTTTTTTTGGCACATTATTAAGATAATAATATAGAAAATAATAATAGCCATCACGTTTAATACACTCACCAAGAGTATCTGACCCAAATATCATTGTAAAAACACTAGCTTTTTCACTTCGTTTATAATTTAAAATGTATTAAGTGTGTTTTCTTTTTGTTGTTTTATATAAAAATAATACATAGAAATAATAAATTTTTATGTTTAGAAGGGAAGAAGAGGCATAGAAAAAATTATCAATAGGTTCCAAAAATTTTATTTATACTTTCGATCTAAGAAAAATAATAAGTTTTGCGAAATTTCAGAAGATTTTATCTTTGACATGTAATATAATAATATCGATAAGTCATATTATAATGAATTTTTAATAAATTATAATAATAATAAAGAAGCTGTATTCATATATTATAAAAACAATTATTTTTTCTCGGCAATTTAATTTGAATATAAATTAAAGGTTAATAAAATTTACATTTTAGATTCTGAGTGGAGTGAAAAAGCTAGCAAGTTTTACATTAATTTTTATTATTATTATTTTTTTCTATAATCTCTATTTCGATTAGTGTAAAACTTATCCAACAACTACTTCATAAATCAGAAATTGGTTTCAGATTGTACTTTAAAGTCTAAAGACGTAATTTTTCGAAATTTTCAACAGTTTTCCAAAAACAAGAGATAATTATATCTAACTTGGGTAGAAACGATATATTTTTTGTTATTCAATCGTAACACTAAAACAAATAAAAATAGCCGGACATACTTCGCACGATGGTTGTTCTTCGCACGACGGGTGGGATTCTCTTGACGAGTGTATTTAATTTTAAAGAAATGATTAATCATTTCTTCAATAAAACGATTCTAAGCGAGGGAAGTTAATAATATAAAAAATAAATGAGAAAAAAAAATGTTAGAAAAATGTCCAACATTTTTCTTTCACACTTTCAAAATTTTCTTGCGCCAAAATCATTTTTATACGATTTTCTATCTATGTTTAAATTTTCATAAAATTCGGATCAAAAAATTATGGTTTCCAAGTCGTTTTTGTCACATTTTGGGTAGTTTTTTCCAAAAAATAAATTGAAGAATTGAGAAATTCAAAAAATGACCTCTTTAAAGTACATTTTAGAGGCAAATCTGGTTTCAAAAAGTTGTTGATCGAAACTTTTGGACAAGTATTTCTATACGAAAAGTTGTACACAGAAAAAAAAAAAATAAACATTATTGTAAAAAAACACTAGCTTCTTCACTTCTTCAGAATCTAAAAATAATAAATAGGTACCAAGTGAAGTTTGTCTTCACATTGTATCCAGACTTAGGACCTGCAATAATGCTAGTATGTTTACAAACGACAGATGATAGACAGACAGAGGTCAGACGACAGATGACAGGTGATAAAAGACAAAAAAGCGACAGGTACCTAACCAACCTAACCTAACCTACCTAACAGAAGAGAAGAAGAGAGAGATAATATGATGAAAGAAAGCTATGATAATGGATCCCCTGATTCCGTGGGGCCTTGGGGCAGGAGTAAAATGTCCAAAGACTTTTTAACTATCGTTTTTTGGTGAGCCCGTTAGCATGCCCCTAAAGGCATGAGCCCCTCCACCACGGCAAGGTGGGCTCATGGAGGGGGGGACCTACCTACGTAGGTAGGGCGCGTTAGGTAGCTAACGCGCACACGAATTCCATTTTAAATACTACGTGTATTTATAAATTTAAGTTAAAACACTCATATACCCTCACATTATTAAGATTACGTTCAGTACACGGCATCAGGCGACTTGAGCAACCACACAGGTTGTTAACTGCGAATTACCGATGCCCTTTCAACAATCACGCACGCGTACCTTCAGCGAACCGAATAACGCAAGGAAACAAGGTGTCAAAAAAAAAAAAAAAAAATGTACACATAATAGATAAAACAGATTTAGAAAGAAAAAAGAGAAAGAGAAGAGAGAAAGAGAGAGAGAAAAAAGCGGACATACTTCGCACGACAGGTGGTATTCTCTTGACGGGCGTATTATATTTTAAAGAAACGATAAATCATTTCTTCAGTAAAACGATTCTGAACGAAGGAAGTTAATAATATAAGAAAA
>JAIPRM010003759.1:0-24995 GCA_025469315.1 Stegophylla sp. TES_Ste_2020 | reverse complement strand
GCGCAAGAAAATTTTGAAAATGTGAAAAAAAATTTTGGACATTTTTTTTTCTTATATTATTAACTTCCTTCGTTCAGAATCGTTTTACTGAAGAAATGATTTATCGTTTCTTTAAAATTTAATACACTCGTCAAGAGAATACCACCCGTCGTGCGAAGTACACCCATCGTGCGAAGTATGTCCGGCTTTTTTAGCTTTATTTACATTTTTGCTGTAAATATTATTTTATTTAATTGTTATTAAAATAACTTCTTATATAATAAACTTGTTATTAAATATATTTGAACACATTTGTGAACATTATCATACCTACAGACTGACTCGGATGATAATTATTATTGTTATTAACATTTAAGCGCTGATTCGTTCTGAAGTCTCAACACTTGACACATTACGTTTTAAACTGAAATTATTAAATTAATATTTTACCTACACTTAAATTTTATTCGTTGCAAATTAGCCGGCGTAATTTTCATATATTTGCCCATAAATTAACATCGTTTCTTTTTTAAACTACTCAAAAATAAGTCTTACGATACAGTGTACCTTCGAAAGTCAATTGTGGTATATAGTACCTATGATACACGTAATATTAAGAATAACTCTTTATTTCGTGCAATATTTTAAACCAGAGCCAAATTAAGACTTCTTCACTAAGTTGTCATTTTGTGAAGAAAATATTTATACTAAATAGACTACTTATTATGTGACTTATCTGTATCATTCATATTTTCTTTTATTTATTTATAATATTATAATAATATTTTTTAATGATATTAACTTCTTTTTTTTTTTTTTTTAATTTGATTAGAGTAAAAGTCTCACTTGTTCGAGTTCACATTTGTGTGAGTGATAACAATTCACAGTTACCCGAAGAATCTCATCTTTAGTAAAAATACTTTGAACATTTTGATACATAGATTTTTCAACTATGATAATCATTTTTCTTACAACACAATTGTACTATAATATAGATCAAAATTTCAGTTTTTGTTTGGATAACATTTTAAAATTGAACTTTTAAATTGACTTTTATAGGTTACATGTGTTACATGTGTGAAACTGTATTTTAAACCATTATCAAATTACTATTTAATCATTGTTTTCATGTATACGACTTAATATTTTCAATATTTTACCTATAGATATTATTTACAATTTTTTAATATTCATAATTTAGGTAAAATATCACAACTATTTTTTGATATTCAGTTTAAAATAGTAATTATCTTTTTTAAAATTCAAACCCTGAATAATAAGAAGAAAATAGCAACTAGAGTATTTTTACATCACAAATATATACCTACTGTAATTAAAGTTTGGTGTGTTAAATCATTCATTAATGTTATTATTGTTGGTCATCGTAATTGTATCCATTGAAAATGATTTATAAAAGCACATTATATTATTTTATAAAGTTTTTAGTGAATTATTTATAATTTATAAATCAAATATTATTTTATCATTATTAATGCTTTTTTTATATCGTTGTAAAATTATTTTATTCGACTGCATTATAGATTACTTGGGAACTTTTACTTGCTTATTATTATTAACTAATTATCTAGCCACTATGCATTCTCATTATTAATAATCGAAACTAATAAACCAGACGATATTCTACCTTGTAGCATTAAGTTAATTTTATAAATAATCCGATTTATAAAAATTGATTAAAATATTGAATATATAATGTAGTATCTGAGACTAACTACAACTTTACGGATCTCCATATTTTTTTATATTACGAATATTGTCACTACATGTACTATATTATTAGTAAACTTTACCTAATATACTAAATCAATCAACATGCTTGCTTATACATATTATTATGATAATAATATTTCATAAAATATTAGTCAATACTTGTATCGACACTCGTATTTTATTCTATTTTATATTTTGTAACACCACTCATATTGTATTTCAGAGCACAATTTTAAATTATCAACATAGGTAGCGAAGAAACTAGTGTTTTTTACAGTGATGTTTATTTTATTTTTTTTTTTTTTTTATTTTCTATTAACACTTTTTTATATGAAAATATTTATCCAAAAGTTTCGATTAGCAACTTTTTGAAACCGTATTTCCCTCTAGATGGTACTTAGAGAAGTAATTTTTCGAAATTCTCAATTGTTTTCTCAAAATTTTGGAAAAACTACCCGAAATTTGAGAAAAAAAGACTCAGAAACGATCTTTTATTTTTTTTGTTCTAAATTTAAAAAAAATGAAACATTGATAGCCAATTAAATGAGAAATCTTGTGGTGCAAGAAATTTTTGAAAAAATAAATTGGAAATTCTTTTCTACACCTTTTTTCATCAAATTTTTTATTTTTAGTAAAATTGTATTTTTTCTCCTTATTTTTATTTATTAGATAAAAAAATTGAAGTTAAGTAAAGTAAAGGAAAGACAAGTAAAGTAAAGTATAAACAAGAAAGCCGAACATACCTCAGACCACAGGTATTCTTCGCTCCCTGAGTCAGATTCTCTTGATGGATGTCTTGAAAATGATGACTGTTGTTGTTCTTTATATTATTATAATATACTTCGCTCAGAATAATCATATTACTGAAGAAATAATTTATTGTTTATTTAAAATTCATTACACCCACCATTTGACCCGAAGAACGAAAAATCCCGTGGTGCAGAGTATGTCCTGCTTTCTTTTCTATTCTTTACTTTACTTTACTTTTTTTTTTGTTTTAGGAAAAACTATCCGAAATTTTACTAGAAAAACTAGGAAACCATCATTTTTTAATCCGAACTTTGTGATAATTTAAACATAGAAAGACAATAATATGAGAAACTCAATTGTTTGACTTTATTTTTAATTACCTAATATGTAATTTTGTTCACAAAACACTCAAAACGCATAGGGTTAATTTTTACCAATTTTACCCACCTTTCTCCCGCTTTAGATCCACCACTATTATTAATTTCATTCAAAACCGAAATTCGCATAGAGAGATTAAAATGATATTATATTAAAAAGTTGCGAACTGTATATTATACCTCAAATATAATTTTTTATACCTACTGTAAGTTATTAAATAATGGTTACATATGTATGAAATATGAATTACTTAGATATATATCATTAAATTACTATTATGCCGGTATAATAGACACTAATAATATATTTATAATAAATAATTATTGTAACACATATATTATTATTATTATGTACAGGAGAAATAAGATATTTTCATTAAATTTTAAATGTTCTACATTATTTCTTGCATAAAATGACTAATTTAATATCATAAAGGTACATTAAATTCAATTTTTATGTATTTATTTTATTAAATATTTTCTCAGGTTTGAAGAGAAATAAAATCTAAAAGTGTGATACATTTTTACCCACAATCATTTTAGTATGATTATTGCACTTTTGAGTATTTCACGCATAACGACCTCATAAATAACACACATTAAAATACCATAGAAAACTGATTAGTGTTTTTGTTTACACCATAATATTTTCACCGGGTCTTTCAAAAAACCTTATCGACCCAATACAAAAAAATAGAAAACGATGCTATAATATTATCATAGGAATAATTGTTCGCGTGACAATTTAATTCCAAAAAAAAACACAACAAGCCAGCATTAACAATATCAGTAAGTATTACTTATTTGTTAACATTATATACGGAACATTGTACCCATTTACCGGGCAAATATTGAGTATTTTTTAATATTAAACTTTTACATACCTATCAGGTTAGAGCGTGACTTGACTGGCTACACCCGTAGTTTTTACGATGTTATTTTTAAATAAAAACATTTAAAAATATAGAATTTTCAAAAAAAAATTATTCTTTATTTGAATAATAACAACTCCTCGCCGTTCATAATCGTTTACTTGAAAATATGTGCGTAAGTCATGCCTGAACTTAATACAATTAACAGACATTATTCTGTTTAAAAATGTGGATACAGCAAAATGATAATCATATTTATGTCTAATTTTAGTTAAGTTCTTGACTACTTGTTATATAAATTTAGCAATTGAATTTGAAAGCAAATATAAATTCAATTTAACAAAATATTGTCAGTAATTAATACTAACTTATATAATAATATTAACAAAACATTTTTAATTTTTTTTTTTTTATTTGCACATATTCAGTGTTTCAAAATAAATTACCAAATATACATGTTCTAGTGTTCAGAAAATTTCCAGTAATTTTATTTTGAATTATTTCTAAAGGAAATTTTCAGGAATATTCCCAATTAACATGTTCTGAAATTTATCGGAGATATTATAATTTTTATAAATATTGTTCACCTGTTTCGATATTTAATTAAATGTTAAGTTATGAGTTATTCAAAAGACAAATTGGAAATAAGAACTGGAAGATTTGTTGGTAATTCATAAAATATATTTAATTTATATTAGATACAAATCATTTATAAGTTAAACACATTATATCGTCCCAGTAATCATTAAAATTAAAAAGTTTATTGCTATAGAAAAAATTAACAAATGCAATAATAAAGTATTACAAAACCTAGGTATATTATTTCAAATAAAGGAAGGTTAACATTTCCGAAATATTCCTCAATCCCGGGATCGTTTCTTGTGGAATATTCCTATTTGAACCCCATTAAGTGGAATTATGCTTACAAAATGTCCGGATTTTGCGGCGAATTGCAACGCGCGCCACAGTGTATTTTTTTTTTTATAATTTTCGACGTAATAAGCATAATATTATATTATTGTCGTGTTTTCTCTTGTCGTAAAATTACACAAATCCAAAAACAGGAACGCGTACCTATAATAATATAGAGTAAAAAATATAAATACAAAATAATGTACGAAAATAACGTGCAGTCGGAAGATACGGTTTTGTGCGGTTGGAAAAGATGAAGCTTTCCATAAAAAGCCCCCGTGCCGTCGAGTTATTATTATATATTATTATCATATTTTCACCTATTGAAAAATTAACAAAATGACAAATGAAAATCGTTCGCTTGCACGCATAAGATGGTTGCTGCCATCGCGGTATATTTCAATTTTAATTTGAGAAAATATTGACAGTTTAATAATAGGATACTGATTTTTGCACAATAAAACGTTTAATTCGTTTAATTTGTTAATTTAATTCGACAGTTAGAGACAATTAACCCTATTTGTTGGCTTTATTTATCGTTATTAATTATTATCTCGTGCCTTGTACCACAGGACCTGTATAATAATATTATTTTATGCTCATAAAACCAAACGCGTCGTCGTCCTGTAGCGGCCGCTCGGTGGTTCGGACCGCGATCGAATTGCAACGCACACCGCAGCGGTGATTACCACCATCTTGTGCGTTTTCCACGCGTTGTATTTACATGACGCGTAATATTAAACTATTATTGTCTCGTCAACTATGGACGTCTTGGTAAAAATAAGCAGGCCCGAAAACGGGAACGTATACGAAAATAACTCGGCGCTGTCATACGTACAATTTGAAAACGAAGCCTAGACGTGTTTCCTTGTCTCTCCGTGCAGCCGTCATGTTAAAACATACTAATAATAATATTTTACAACTTTTTTTTCTTTTTATATTTTCGTTGTGCCGGCGGGTTAGCTGAAAACGAAAAATAACAACGCACGTACACACACACACATCGTTGTCGCCGCCGCCGAGGCACATCACGCCATCCATCCATCCGCCGCCGCCACTTCTTCCATCACCCTATGACGGCACTGGCCGGGGGGTAGGCGCGGGGGCGGTGGGCTTTCGACCGTGCGCGGTGGTGGGCGGCAGCGCCGTCGTGTGATTTGCTGTTGCGCGCTGTAGAAGAGGAACCCTTCGACACCCCCCCCGCACCATCGTTGCACCACCAACGTTGGACCGCGGTGGTGATGCACGCGACTGTCGTCGGCGCAGCCACCACTTTTATCCCCTCCACCGCGGACGGGGCGTCACGGGAACCTACTCCGCTGCAGCGCTGATGTGCTGTCTGTCGAACCGGTCGGCGGCGGCGGCGGCGATGCAACCGAGCAAGACCCGACGTCCTGACTCGCCGATCGTTCAGAATTCATTCTTTCTGCGTCCCCTGGCGACTCCGGTCACGACTCCTTTGCATCTTCTGCACTTCTCCGCCGATTTTTCTACTACCTGCCATCGCGTTGACGTCTCTCAAACTTTTTCACCCACGAAACATTACCGCCATGACTTCGACCAACATGTCTTGGGTCCTGGTCGCGGTCCTCGCTGTCTCCACTGGTCTGCTGCCCCAAATGCCGATTCAAGCCTCGCCGATCATGGAAGCCGCAGTTTCACGGGAATTCGGTAATATTATTTTTTATATTATAATATTATTTTAAGACTTGCGCGCGTCATATCATTATTATTTTGTTTTGTTGACTGCGGCGGCGGTAGTACGTTGTCAAATATTATCGGATTTTTTCTTCGTGTTTTCAAAAAATTTCAAAATTACATTCAAAACACTTGAATTATTATTTCAATAATAGAAGGTAATATTTTCTTTTCGATTTTTGACAACAGTGCTCGGGCACGGATTCGGAATAATGAGATTCGGTAGGGACTATTAATTTAAAATACACATACACTATATCAATTAATTTTTCATATACCTACTGATTTATCATTCAAATCATAGAAATCTGAGTATAATTATTGGCAATTATTTGTCGTTTTCATTTTAAAGTAAAACTACAGCGAAAACAGTGTAATATCTTAATACCTATACCAAAAGCTATATTTTATCTATATTTTCATCCGCGATTTCAGTTATTTACTTGTTAATAATACGCAAAACGCACAAGCCGCCATCGTACTTTTCTAAATGCATTATTTTACGAGTAAAACCGATGCCGGCGCTGGGTTTAAATTAAGATAGTATTACAGAGTTAGCATTTTTTTATTGATCACCACGACCGGTATTATGTTTTTAATGTTTTTCATAATTTTCGATTTGCTACATTGTCGCGTTATCCTTACTCGTTTCCTCCGCGTACGGGTTTTATACGATGTCGCCGCGAAAAAAACAAATTTCAACGCGTATATTAAATACAGTAATGGCAAACGTTATATTATTTAAATCATAAAATGTCGCAGGCTGAAGATCGAAGTAGAATTCGCCTCCCGCAAGTCCTGCAGGTAGGTATTACGCGCAAATTCGAAACAATACCAACACCGCGCACACACCCTCCGATAGCAACATTAATATAACTCGGCAATTTTTTAATTCGAATAATTCGTACGCTATGTAAACACGCGATCAAAATCGAATACGTTTTAAATTAATGTTATTGTGTGAAGGAAAAATGGTAAAACAGAAAGCGCGTGGAAAATAATAATTTTACACTAGTTCCTGCGCGCTGGACAAATTTGGCGCGTTCAAAACCTACGTCTAATTCGTACAATCCCGGAACAAGGGAAACATTTTTCGAGTATGTGGGTTCGTCCATCAGGGGACAGGTCATAATATTAAAAACAAAATAATTAATTAAATAAAAATTGTTTTTAATGTATCTCGTTTATAGACGGTCTAAAAATTATAAAATAATTTCTCCTAGCGTCATACAAATTCCAAACCTCACAAGGATTGTCCTGGAAATTTGTAATTATGAATTTTTAGTAGATATAAAAATTCTTCTAAGATATAAAACAAAAACGTGGGTCGCATCAGCTTTCTCAACGACAATTATCCTTTACACGCCTTACTATTATCTATAGCATGCACCCCACGTTTTTGTTTTATATCTTAGAAGTATTTTAATGTGTATTATTAATTCATAATCGCAAATTTCCGGTATAACTTGAAGTTAGGTGAAGTTACTACTGTGAAGTTAGGAATCTTTATGGGGTTAGAAGAAATTATTTTATAATTTTTATTCTGTTTACAAATGTGGTACATTAAAAATTATTTTTTTATTTGAATAAATATTTTCCATTTTTTAATTTGTGAGTGTGTCAAAACGGGGCACCCAGGGCACATACCGCACCCTTACTCCGGCTTTGGTTAAAATTGTTTAATATTGTTTCGTTATTTTAACAAATTTTAAACAATTAAAATATTCGTACAATACAATTAGTGCGTATCACCTATGTTTCCAATAATTGACATCATCATCGTGTGTTTCTTTGTAATTCATTTTTTTTTTTTTTACTCTCATTCGTTTTCGTTATTCCGATAACCTGATAATGTACGTCGACATTACATGAACTACAATAATATACAATTGTATTGTCCGTTATTCGGTTTTCTAACTCTCTGTATGTTTGTATGCTACATAAGATAACAGGCAAATAATATTATTAAAATCATTTTTTTTAATAATGAAATATAAAATACATAAATCATAATAAAGATAAGATAAAAATAAATTTTCGTTGGTCAATTCGCGGCGGTAGCGACGGCGATGCCAATATTAAGATGCGTGTTTTTCCCCAGATTGCGATACATATTTCAATCTATTATATTTTTCATGTATACAATATATATATATCGAGCTCATGTTGCATTGACGTCCACTTCTAAACAACTTTCAGTTTTCAGTCTAGTTCATCGGAAAGTTAATTTAAAATTTGATTACCTCAAAAGCAAAGCGAATTGATATAAGAATAGTAATTAGTTTAAATCAAACGCTGGATCCACCTTAAAAAAAGTCTGTTCTTTGCTAATCACAAAATCGTCGTCTGAATCATTTGATATTTATCATTAAATAATTAATCTGAGTGAAGTTAATTCGAACAACGATATATACAATGAAAATTATTTCTGGAAAGTTCCCTCTCCGATCACTCTTATTTAAATTTGACAATATTTTCAAAAACCTCCTAACCGCTACCTTCATGCCACGTACCCGCGGCAATAAGCCGATTGCGATTTACAATAAATCCGATAACTACGCCCCCGCCATAAACGCAACTAGGAGAAATTTGAGAGCTTCAGACTGCAGATTTTTTGTATATTGCCTAAGGTTAGGGAAGCAGGGGGACTAAATCAAACAAATACATTTTTATTCTTAACGTGCCAATGATCCCCACGCATCCCCGACCGTTCGACTATACGTATAATATTACAATTACATACACCGAACGCGTTCACAATAATAAAATTGCTCTCACCGGGTGTGACGACCATGTGCGCGCACCATCGTCGTTGTCGAACAACAATAAAACAACGGTAGTACTAGTAGGAATGAAAAAACCGATGTAAACATAAACAACGCCGTCGCAACGGGTCAATGTACATAATATTATTATAACACGAGAATGCGCACGAGACGGAATCGACACGTGATTTTACACGCGCGCTCGCGTTTGATGTGTAATATAAATTGTTATATACGATTTTATTATCGTAGACGTTGCTTCCCGCGACTCACAATTCATGATTTCTGTATTGATTCCCGCAGTTTATCAATTTATCGCGATATCTCGTCGATGGTCTCACATTTTTCTTTATCGTTTTAAATAAAAATTATTGTTATGTCTATTACCTCGTTTCTGGCGGATAACGAAAGAATACTAAAAACCTCGTTTGGCCCCACTATAGATCGTATATTTCTTCCATTAGGTTTTTTATATAAAATAATATTATGCCATTTTACCGGAACTTTTTTCACTCATTCTTAAAAGGCATTATGTATAGGAATTTCCTATACATATTTATATTATCCGCGATTACATTGATGTTATCATTTGATAAATGATGCGATCAATTGTACCATCATTACAATGAATTAGGTATTACTCATTTTACTATATTAGGCATGACGCAATTGTCATTTATATTTTTATTTTTTCTCTCATTTCCTACATAGTATACTACATGCATTTAACTTGTGTACATACCAAATATTATCAGTTCAACTAACCTCGTTTATTTATTTATTGAAATGGATAAATATTATTATTTTTCGAACCACTCGATAGTGTTTCCCGGTGGAAGGAAAAATTATTTAAAATCTAAGCAAAAATACGAGTTCTTTGTACAAATGTTTATTGTAACAAAATCGAAATTTCGTCGTCTGTTAAATCGCTAATTCCGAGTACTCCTTCTCCCACCGCCTTTGACAATAGGAAAAATTACATTATGTATAGAGTAAAATTGCAAATATTCTATGTAATATTGTTTCATGTGAAATATGATTTTGTCGTTTTCACGTGTTCGTATTTAACATGTAATATTGTTATATTTGATTTTATCATCGTAGTATTTGTATAGTCGTTACTCCCCGCGCGTCACAATCTAACGATATCTTTGTTAATTTCCGCGGTTACAGATGCCACGCGTTTTTTTTTCATCGTTTTAATCGTTCTCTTCTTATATCTGTTATAACTTTTTCGAATCCAATACGTCACTAAAGGTTTATTGTCTTTTTTTTTTCCGCACAGATAACACGATTGTATCCACTGCTGGTTCGAAAATTAACAATCCGGTTAACGAGCCGTCCACCCCCTTGGTTCGCTGTTACTGCAACATGCCTGCATGTTTGGCCGCCTCTGGAGGCGTTCAGACTTGCACCACCCGTCTTGGATGTTTTTCTCAGCTCAGACCGAACTTGCCTAATCTTGATGGTACCGTAACAAGCCCGGTTACGACCACAACTTCAACGACAACGAAAAAATCTACTATTCCCGAGGAAATCGATGTGGAGGCTGCAATTTACGCTAATGATAATGCACTTAACGGTGCCTATGGATGTCTTGACTTCTTCCTGTAAGTTGTGCGCTTTAATTTTTACCAAACGTTGTGCTATATTTATTATGTTTATTTTAGCGTCGTAGATTAAAAGCTGGGTACTAATCAATTTCAAAAATTAGTGACTAATTTTGTGTATAACTATCAAAGTACACTTTATTTCACGTGTAAGCTATTATAAATCTACGAGTTATTATTTTTATCAACTTATTTATCGCTACTATTTACATAAATGTATATTTAATTTAAAAATTACATATACATTTAATTTAAAGGTTTCATTTTCGTCACGATTAATACAACTCAGTTTGTAAACAATTATTTTTTTATAATTTTTATGGGTTCTTTTGTATACTTCTGTAAATATATCATGGGTTATCTTATAGTGTATCTAATACACGATTAAAAACAAAAAATAATAATATAAATAATATAAATAACATATTTTATATAGTAGCTTTACTTTTTATTTTTTCATCTCACGAGTACCTCTTTTTGCATTTTAGTACGATTTAATTGTCGTTGTATTTTTATAATTTTTTTTTTTTTAACAATATGTCAATACGTATGGTGACAATAATTATGGGACTATTGCACGTTCATGTTGTCGAAGACGACAAAAATTTATGAACGTAAAAAATTGCGAGTCCTTTACACCGCCGCCATACTAGAGGTGTTTTATAGCTTGTATCTTGTACCGGTCTAAACATCATAGTTGCTTTTTGCCACCATTTTTCGCCACCGCTTATTTTAATAAACGCAACGCTACACCGTATATGGTATTACTTACACGCATATTATATTGATTGGTGTGTTTTTGTTTTGTTTTCGTTTGACCTCTTCTCGCGTCAACAGAAATAAAACCTGTAATGAAGTTCTGAAACTCATGGAGACCGAAGAATCAGAGTTCCCGTCCATGCAGACTGAATCTTCCAGCCAAACATCTGTAGTAAGCGCATATCACTGCTGCCAAGAAGACATGTGCAACGATCGCAGTCACGTAGCTGCTACCGCCTCAAATGCGGAAGCAGCGTTGATTGCTGCATTTCGAAGCACCATGTTTCAAAAAGATGACTCGCTGAAAAAACAGGAACCCATTACCACTGATACTCCATCTATGCTACCTATTGCTGCCGCACTCGTGGACAATCACGGATGGTTGTATGCTGATGAAGTTAACGTTTTTCCTTCTGCAGTCAGCGGCTTAACTACCCCGGACACAATAACTTCGGCATCCGTAGTAAAAACTACAAACTCGGTCGTAGAATCTACAAATACCGAAATACCAACAGATATCATGACTAAGTCGGTGGTTATTGACACTAATATTTCAACAAAGATTTCTCCAACACCTACTGAATCCAACCTCGTTTTAAATACATCTAATAAATACGTTTCCGCGTTGGACATTAACGTTACACCTACCGAGGCTACGACCATCTTACCTACGAACATTACAGCCAATGAGACCACCTATGTTTTCGATCCAATCAATACATCTTCTGAAGCCACCTCCGTTTCAAATGCTAATAGTACATCTACCAAAGACATCTTAACGGTTAATACTATTATTAAATCAATGGATAATGCAACTGTGATTAAATCTACTGCTACTGAAGATACAGAGGTCACAGAAAAAATTTTTGTAAATGAAAAAATCAGTAATGTCAATTCTATCAATAACACCAAATCTCCCATCGACAAAGACGTGAATATTACTGCGGAAGTTGTGAAACTTATTGATACGACTGACGCCGTAGCGACTTCAACAATAGAAACTCCCACTACTCTGATGCCTAAAGTCTCTGAAGTGATTATGGTAGAGACTACCTCTACTTCACCATCAGCCATCGTCAAAAAGAACACTACAGAAGTTATGAGTTCAACAACCGAGTCTTTTTTGGATGATACCCACGTGCCTCACGAGTTTCCAATGGGTATGTAGTAAATAGTATATAGTTTCCAATATAAATATTATAGAAAATTTTACACCACCATGTCGTTACTACAAAGATAATATTTTAAAATTTCTTTAAAATTATAAAAAAGTAAGTCCATCGAAAAGTTTACCAACGTGAACAAAAATATAATATTTATATTATGATATAACTATTATACCTATTGGATTTATATCATACGTAAATAATATAAATTCATTCGTACTGACTATCTCTGTAGGTAGAATATTTTTATTATTACTATTATTATGAATTAAAAATTCAGTAGAAATATTTATTTTATATATTATGTTATATATTTTATAATGTATAATAAATTAATATTATGATAAAACCATTATAATTATTACAATATAAAGTTATAAATATAACTTATATCATATAAATAATTATCATAGAATAAAAATAATTATTTCTACTGACTTTCTAATTCATAATAATAATAAAAATATTCTACCCACAGAGATAGTCAGTACAGAATAATTTATATTATTTACGTCTTATATAAATCCAATTCGAGAACTACCTAATTATTAAACAATTTTTCTAAACCAAAAATTTCAATAAATCTGCTTTAAACATCACGGTTATTGGTGCTCCTAGAACTCAGATATTGTTTCTTAATTATAATAATATCGTAATAACATTCTAATGGTTTTTCAACCACACAATGAAATTGTATACTTTAATTTCATACCGGCGTAATTTATGATGATGGTGGTGGTAAAATGTTTAGTGTAACGAGCTTACCCTTAGCAATGTCATTTCATTTGTTCATATTTGATTCTGTTTTATGCAGCTCTAGCGTTACATAGAAGTGCTGACGACGAAACCACTTCTGACGTGACATCCAAAGAAGCCGGTTTGAGTGGTATTAAATCTGCTAACCAAGTAAACGATTCTCATTCACCTATGGATCCATGGGAAACTTCTCACGACGTAGCTCACCAAAAATCAACCGATGACGTTACCCCACCTCCGACCGGTGTCCTAGGTTTAACCGGGATTCCCCAATGGGTTGAGGGAGTGACCGGTGTATTAGCGATCTGTGGAGTCATCGGCGTGACACTGGCCGCTCTGGCCGCTATAAAAGTCATTCGCAAGACCGATGTGTTCGAAAATTACAAGAGGTAAGTTGGTGATTGGTTCTGAAGGCTAATCGCTAATGATATACTAAAATTCATAATACGTAACACACATCACAAATAATATTCCACCTCCAAGCCCGTGTTCAAAACAAAATATTAAAATAATAAAGTTCTCGTGGTCGACGACGATGACAACGAGGGTACACTCGCTACAGACCATATAATAATAATAATAATACATTATTTTCACAACGCGTCGTGTCCCGCACGTTGTCTTCGTCGTCATCATTGAGAAAAAAAAAATAAAAATACGTTAAATTGTTGTTTTGCTCATTTCGCACACGTGTCATCATGTCTCATTGTTTTTTACTCCCGGTAGCGTCTGTAGTAATCCTGGACAGCCGTGTGCCTGTGGTGACGGCCGTCTCGGCAGCCGCCGTTCGCGCCAGTTGACATCGTCTCCGGGCGTGTATAGGAAGACTACAGGACCGGCCCTTCCGCCCCCGAACAAACCGAACAAAAACCTGTACGGTCTGACTTATATTGATAATACGGGCAATAGCACTCATGTATACACTCCGATCCCGGTGCCACAGTGAGTGGCACACCATTATAAGGGATCGCGGCAACGTGATTTCAGGTACTTTGTTTTGGTATAGAGGACAGAGACTGACACATTATATTTTTGCGCGTGCGTGTGCTAGAGCGTTTATATACATAAAAAAAAAAAAAAATCGTTCCATGCAATATTATCATGTACCTAATACTTAATGTCATTTTATCGTTCTTTCGTCGCTTTTTCGATTCCCTGATTTTCATTTTCATTCATTTTTTTTTCTTAACCTAACCGTAATTCGTGATGTCGATTATCACTCATTTTCATAACCCTCATTCGCATAATATGCTTAAACTCAGCATTAACTAATATTTAATTTCACAATTGGTCCCCTACCCCTACCCATTCATTCTGCACGCTCATGCACCCGCGCCCGCTCCTCTCACTAATATACCACTACTATATACAAATTATTATAATGTAATTTTATTTACTTATTGCTATTTTTCCATTAATCATTATAATTTTAATTTGAAAACGTGACTTATAAATCTAACTTTAATTTTCATAAGATATTATGTCACGTGTGTTTGTGCAAAACAAAAAAAAAAAATATGATAATAATAAATAATAATAAGCGATGTAGGTACACGTGTGCCTATACTAATTTTAATTTGATTTTATCCTTTTTACTTTAGTAGTATATTATTAAGCTAAACATCATACATTTTTCTGCATTAAGCATTTATGTATGGCATCTAAATTGTAATCCGACCTTTTATTTTAAGCCAAATTTACGATATAATTTTTTTTTTTCGTGTCGGATTAACTTTTACTAAGTATAAATTTTTTACTTGTATTTATATAGATATCAGTTTTTCAAAAAATATTATTAGTTTTTTTTTTTTGTAACTATTTGTTATACTTTCAAATGCAACATTCTTGTATCAAAAATATATATTGTAATGGTCAAACTTTCATTTTGATTTATTAATTGATTTAATTTTTTTTTTTTTTGTAATTTTACTCAGATCTGGGTAATTATAAATAATTATGACAAGCCCAGTCTATCTTCAATATTATAAATACTATTATTATAATTATTAATTATATACTATTTTCAAAATTATTCAAAATAAATGACAGTGTTTTTCAATTGTATTTATTATGTTGATATTGATGATTTCACACGCATACACACAAACGCAGACAACAGAAATATACAAACGTTCACACGCACACACACAGATACTGACACACGTACACACACGTACACAAAGACACACACGTACACAAACACATGCACACGCGCACACACACATACACACACGCAAGCTCACACACACGATCTCCAAAGTCGCGTTCTACGCGCCTACGCTCTGCACATCATATGTGCTGCATTGCGGTGAACTACGAGTGTCCGCTACATGAATATCGTCAAGATGAGCTGCTAGCTCCGTCGCCGCCATTGCCTTCACTGAACAGTGTTACTGAACAGTTTTGATTAATGCTAGGACCCAAATGTAGCTAAATTTAGCGTTTTACATTTTTTTTCTCTTAAAATGTCTGGCATTAAATGTGTTTCGACAACATACGAGAAACTACATATATTATTTACCTATTGCACTTTTTTGCATTTTTAATTTTTTAGGCCACTTTTCGACATTTTATGAATTTTTACGTCTTGTTTAAACTGTTTTCCGTCGTAAGAAAAAATCTAAGTTTTTTTCTTTTAAAATATAATTATTTTAAAACCTCATCTAAAGTTGTACAGGTAAGTTAGAAAGTAGTTTTCAGGTAAGATTTTAAACTATAATCATTATTTTCAAAACATTAGGGCATACACCATGAATATTATCGCTCGGGTGGAATGCGACAGTACAGAAGATTGTATTGAATTTTAAAGAAATGGTAAATTATTTCATCAATTAAACCGGGGATTCTCAAACTATTTCGGTCCATGCCCTCTTTTATACTATTGTTTAAAGTCCGGCTCTTTCCCCACCTCAATAACATTGAATTATATTTAATATATGATATGTACTATTATATACACAATACACATATTATTTAGATACACCATGACTTCAATTATTAATGTTGGGTATTAATTTGAGTAAAATAATTCAATATTCTTCGGATATTTGAATATACCGTTGTTACGTCAAAATAATGCCCAATAATCACATATATTTTATCTACAAATAAAAATAATGCAAAATAAAATATAAATTATCAGAAAAAACTTTTTCATGTTTGGATGTCGTTAAATATTTTCACGCTTCCCTGAAATTTTGAAACGTCCTCCGATGGGGGCGCACCCCCAGGTTGAGAATCCTTAAATTAAACGATTCTGAGTGAGCTATTGTTAATTATTTAAAACAATAATTACTAGTTTTATAATATTGAGTATGTTTGAAAATTTAAAACAGATTATCTATGCCTATTTCATTATTCATGAGAATTATCCATTTTCACGTATTTTTCAAAACTTGTTACAAAAATATTGAACTTTTCTAATTATCCCTAAAAATAATAAATTGAATATATTACAAAATAATGATGAAAATAAATCTGCCATTTTAGATTCTGAACATTAGTGGAGAAGCTTATGTTTTTACAATGATGTTTATTTTTTTTTTTCTTCCTCTGTGAACACTTTTTCGTATAGAACTACTGGTCCAAAAGTTTCGATCAGTAACTTTATAGATCCAAAATCGAAACCAGATGGTACTTTTAAGAGGTCATTTTTCAAATTTCTCAATATTTTTTTTAATAATGCGAAAAAACTGAAAAAAAATGTTCAAAAAACGGCAAAATATGCAATTACCGCAATTTCCGTAAAATTGAAAATTACTTTTTGACATAACTTCTAAAATAATGCAGTAAAGGACTTGAAATTTTCACCAACCACTAAAAATAGTCACGAAAAAATGTCTTAAAAATTTCAAAAAGATTTGATCAATTTTGAGTTAAGTGCAGTATTTTGAAAATTTCGGAAATACCTATCTCATTTTTTGTTAGTTTTTATGTAATAAAATTTTTGGTTTTTGATATTAAGACTTGAAAACTTGTCTTCGATTTATAGTCGAGTATAAAATACGTATTGCATTGGACGTATTCATATTAAAGTTTCCAAGGAAGAATTAGAGTTATCGAGATTTTTCAGGTACCGTAGTTCGAGTTCAAAATTCAGCTTTTAAAATTATGGTAAAAAAATATAGACAAATGCCTTATTAACTGTTCATATTTAAAAAAAAGTTATTATAATCTTCAACCACTGAACCTCATAATGGACAACACAAAGTATAAATTACAATAAATTATTTATAATTATCATGGCATATTTATTATAAATAATAATTACTAATCACCAAAAAATCATAAAACAAATAGATAGGATCGCTATTCTCTGAAAGATAATAACAGTTATAACTGAAGTCGTCTAAAAGCTAAAATAATATAAAATCCAATTTAATATTAAGAAAAATTGCATTAATAAACGGTGAGGTAGTTTCGTCGTTGTCATCACTTGATAGTGATAGCTGATGAGGCATTTTTACGGCTTTGATTTATATATTTGAAAAATAAATTGCATTGACTTCGTAACTGAATATAGCAATATAAAAATAATTTTATATTTATTAATGAGTTTGAAGACCAAATACGTTATGAAACATACCTTATGAATTGAGATTTTTATTTATCTTTAGTACTTTTGGAAACAAAGCTATGTTCTGTGTATGCAACTACATACCCTGCATACACCCTGCACACGCCTATGGTATTTATCCAACAATGACAAAATTGTTTTGAAATTTAAAATTTCTAATACTATTAGTTTTAAAGTTTGACTAAATTACATAAAATCCTTGTTTACGGATTATTTTACCACTATAATTCTTTTTTTTTTTTTTTTTTTCCAGTAGCTCTCCTTATACGCTTAATAAAACTATTGAGAATTTTGAAAAATTATGCAAAACGTACTGATCTGAGGACTTTTATCTGTGAAAAAAGTATTTCTATATATATAGGACATTCTTTAGAAATTTCAAGATGTCAACATCCAGGCTCCAATTAAGACATAATATGGTAATATACGAAATAAAATAAATACCAAAAACTTATGCTGCTGTAAGACTGTTTATCACTAACTTTGACTTTTTAAAGTTCGGGTATTTTCGAACGAGGATTAAATCTTGAATAGAAGAAAAACACACTTAGCATATTATTTTTCTATAGATTATCCTGATGGAACATTTTTCTCTATTCTCAACAGCTTGTTCAAAACAAGGAAAAACTACCTAAAATTTGAGTAAAAACAGTAAATTTGCAGTATACTAGATTTTTATGAAAACGAATTAAGTTATTTAGTCGTAACTCAAATAATAGCAGCACCGTAAATTTAAAATATTTGACCGTTATCAATAATAATGAAAAACTCCATACGAATTCCAAAAAATTTTTACCAATTTCAGAATAAATATAAAATTTTTAAAAGTATATTTGATTTTTTTCTAATTAAATTGGATTTGAGAATTCCATTGAAAATCGTGGAATATTAATACGAAAATTGGAATCAGCATCTAGGAAGCAACTTTGTACAATATACCTATACAATAGGCCTTACATTAAAGAATTGTTTTCCAAGCATATATATTTAATAGCTATTCTTACAACAATTATTATTCTATAGTGACGATCACGTCAACAAAACGTTTTTTATTATGAAAACTTACTGATAAATTTGCTTTACTGTCAATCTACCAAAGTATATCAATAAAAACAGAAGTTATAAATAAATTTTCCAGACTCTAACTATAGGCATATCTAGAAAGAATGAGGGGGACTAAAGCAACCCCACATTAATGATAAACATCCTCAAAAATACAAACCATAATTATTATTAATCTGAATACTTCATTGTCCAATTGAGTATTGTTCAAAATATTATTTTAATATTTATGTTATGAATTTGAATTAATATTTTGTTTTAAATTTATAGAATATTTTAATAATAATGGTAATAATTACATGAAATATTATCGATGAAATTATAATTGGAGAGAATTAGTTACGTGGTATATTATTAATCATATTATACGTTCATAACATAATGTAGGTACACATAATAATGAAACAATTTGAAATATGAAAGCAACACAATTTGTTTTTCACTTAAAAATTATGTTGCTTTTATGTTTACAAATGGGAATGAACTCGCACATAAAAACGAATTATAGCTTTGTGTATTTTAAACTTGTTTCAAATAATTCTAACGAGATATTAATTTTGGGGAGTTTGAGTGAGATTGCTATTATCATTTTTATAATTTTCAAGTAAATTTGTATTTTATTTCATCATTATTTAATAATTCATAAAAATTTATACTATACATGAATTTATAATTACGCTTATATATATAAATATATATAAGCCATCCATGTAATTTTATTTCGCCTACTAAAATATATTTTCACATCTACTCACTAAGAAATATAATTCTGAATAGCTGATTAAATCGTAAAATATTCTTAATATAAAGCTAACAATAATATATTGCAGTTTAATATTATTATAGAAATTTTAACAATTGATTATTACAGAATTAATTCACGTTTGTTGATTTATGAGTTACATTAAATTTCTTGCGTAACTTTTGAACATAACACAGTTTCATATTAATTTTTGTTATCTAGTGTACACACGTTTTGTGTACATAAATTAACTTTTTTACACGAAAGATCGTAGTTTTATAACTAATATAGTTTTTTCGTCCTATATTCAGGTATTGTCTGGTATAATACTACATTTATATTATTTTGATCACTTTAATTTTAGATTTTGAGTAAAGCGAAAAAGCTAATGTTTTTACAATGATGTATATTTTTTTTATTTATTTTTTTTCTGTGATCCCTTTTTCTTATAGAAATACTTGTCTAAAAGTTTTTAACAGCTACTTTTTGAATCAGAATTTCCCTCTAGATTTTACTTATGACAGGCAATTTTTGGAAACTTCACATAATTTTACAAAATGCTTTTAAAAATTTAAATATTTTTTTTTTCAAACTGTATAAAAATTTTAACATTAGTAATCATTAATATGATAAATATTTTTAATATGTGAAATTTTTTTCTCTAATATTTCTCATCAATATTTTTTTCTATTTTTTCTGTTAATAGTGGAATATTAATCTGGTCGAGTAAAAAATATTATATTTTATTTTGTAGTACCCATTAATTAACTTTATAATTTTTAAGTAATATTGTCTTAAATAAACTGAAGCTCCGCTTTATATCATTTTATTGAGGAAATGATTTATCGTTTCTCTTTATTATTATTATTATTATTATTATTATTATCACCACAGCGCTTTCAATACAATAAAAATGATGTTGGATCTGGAATCGTTGTGACATGTACACACAATGTTTTGAATCGGGGTTTCTCAACCTTTTTTTATTCACGTAATCCTTGACCTCTCGTCAGTGCTTCGGGTATGCCTTAATGATTTCACCGACTACCATATTACATACAAAAAATATCTGCATTTTTTGTTAAAATAGATTTTAGATATATAAAAAATAGTCCACCTGAACCCCTTGAGATTATCAGGAGTACCCTGAGGATAACCAGCATACCACAGTTCGAGAAACGCTATTTTAGGCTAAAATGTAGATCGTCATTTTCATTTTTAACATGTCACTCAATTATTAGTATACTCTGTGAACAGTAATGGAGCACACTCGCACGCATCAATGTCGGTAACCAACTGACAGTATGCAAAAACAAATTAATAATAATACGCGCAAAAGCAAGCACACAATGTAATCTTATAAATTACGATACTAACACATATAATGGATTTATGAATCACTAATAATATTCCTGATAATAGAAAATTTATTATACGTATAATATCATGTTTCCTTCCTATGATATTATATTTTCTCAATACGGTTTATAATTTTTTTATTAAATACAATTTAATTAATATTTATAATTCATACTCGTATTTTGCTATAATATATTACACAATTACACATATTTTGATTATTTTAATTAATTAAGACAATATATGTCATTAGGAATTTCGTCAATAAAATTATCGTACATACCTGCAAATTATTTTGTATTACTTGCGTATATTCTTTAGTTTTTATTTTTACTTTTACTAAAAATATAACGTATATATTTTTCTTATCTAATGGAAAAACAACACTGTTGACGTTTCGTTTAAGAAATAATTTTGTATGCTGGAATTCGGTAGCTTGGAATTTTCAGCTGACCAAACAGATTTTTTACACATTTTTATTTTGAATGTAAATAACGAACACTTTATATACGAACATTATATTAAGTGCGTTAGTGCACATTGGCTCTCCACCTGGGTCACACGAGTCACTTGAATATCCGCGATCCAGTGAGACTAGATTTTTTTGTAATTGGTTAATTTTTGCTCTTAAGCTCTTAAGACTTGCTTAACACGGTCTGTCGAGTGCGATCACGCAGGACACCACGTAAGATGGTACAGTTCACGAGCATGTGAAGTTCCTAACATCCAAATAAAGAGATCTCGGAACGACTTCTGAGCCAGAGAATCTTCCCGAAGAATTAAGATTTAACTCCCTCATCCAAAGGTGACCCAATAACGATTGCCACCATACGCGTACCCACAGCTGCTAATTATAATAATTCGGAGATGGGCAACTATTAAAGTTACAAGACGGCCGACTTTTAGAACTCAAAAATTAATAATAAATATAATTAGTGAAAAAGATCATAAAAATATTGACAATTGGCATTTACATTAATTTTTCGTTATTTAATTGAATTATGTTAATTTTTTTTTTAACTTGAAAATTAGAATATTTTCAAAATTAACATTTTTTCATCGAACTCTTGTGTTGCATTCAATACGTTTACTTCTGTTTCTGAAGAGAAAACACGAAGTAGATGACCTAATGTTTCATCTGTAAAACGATTTCTTTCTTTAGATTCGATGTGCTTCATATTTGAAACAGTAATTTCATTCCAAACAAAGATGTGTTAAATCTCGTTAAGTCGGATATTTTTCAATGAGAAAAGATTTCCATGTCTTTTATTCTACAATCTGTTTGATTCGATAATATAGATAAAATGTTTTCTCAAAATGTTATCGCTTAATTAATATTTTATTTTATAATAACTATTAAATTTTGGCCAGTACGTTGTGCACATCCCTGTTATAATCCCTTGTTATTTATTAGCGTTACGCGTGCGATGAAAAAATACGAGACGCATTACGTAATGGTAATATTATCGAGTTATTACTATCGAGTCACGAGTGATATTCTCCAGAGTAAAACTGCAGCTCACTTATTTGTACATAAAATAATATTTCCTTACTACAAAACATTAATTATAGTGTATATAATAATGTTTTTAATCATTGACTTAATGTGTATAGAAATCGTCGCTGTGCGTGCGTACGTGTGCGTATTTATATGTGCACATATTATTATAATAATATTATGTAAAACGTACGATTTGTGAGATCGTATATTTTAACGTGGAACGTACACTCACACGCACGCGCACTCCGTAAACAAACACGATGTTGAATTTAAGATAACATTTTTATTTTGTATTTTTTGTTTCCTTTTTCTGTATCCAACTTTCCAGAAGCAAAGACTAAGCAATGGCGTTCCGACCGTTATTTACAGCTCGATTCGTGTTTACAGCAGGTACATGCAGTTGTTTTTTTTTTTTCATTTTATACAATTTAATGATTTGTATTTAGGTACGCAAACGGTAGAGGTAAGTAACAGATCTAGAAATTGTTTGAACGATAGTGGGAAGGAGAGAGTGGAGACAATTAAAATGTACGAAACCCCCATCGTTGATAGTTGCGGAAAATACACGGATAACAATTTATATTCTTCAGTTTATGTTTAATATACAGTGAACACTGCTTATAAGACTCGCGGATATAAGGTTCAGTCACTTATTAGACTCAAAATCGTCTCATCGACATATCATCCAAATACACAATAAATAATTCGGTTATAAGACTCAAATTTTGTAGAAAATAAACTATTTTGGTTAAAATTTAGAAATAATTTGGTTTTAAAAAGTAACATTTATGTTTTCGTAATAACTGGTTTCAAATTGTGCTTTATAGAATGTATACAACATATTTTTTGTAAAAATAAGGAACATACATAATATGAATTTTATCTATACGTAAAATTAAAATATTAAAATGTATTATCCGATTTCATTTATTTAACAATATTATGTAATAATATTAAAGTACATTAAAGTAAAAGCAAAATAATAAAATAAAATTAATAAATAATAACAATTTTTGTTTTTTTCCCCCCACTTCGCCAATAAGATTCATTCAGTTATAAGGACTCACTTTGTGCGGCGTCCACTGTATTTCGTAAATAATGTTTAAAAGTAAATAAAGTATAGATAAGAAAGCCGGACATACTTCGCAAAATGGGTATTCTTCTCTCCTCGAGTCAAATTCTTTTGGCGGATGTGTTGAATTTTAAAGAAAGATAAATCATTTCTTCAATAATACGATTCTAAGCGAAATATGGTAATAATTTAAAGAACAATAATAGTTATTATTTTCAACATATCCACTAAAAGTATCTGACCCGAAGAGCAAAGAATGCCCATGGTGCAAAATATGTCTGGCTTTTTTGATTATACTTTACTTTACTTTGCTTTACTTTACTTTAAATTACTTTACTTATATTTATTCAATTAATAAAGAAAACGAAAAAACTTAATGAAAAAAGTCTTAGAAAAAAAATTTCCAAAATTTTTTTCACGTTTTTAATATTTTCTTACGCCAAAATATTTCTAATATAATTGCCTATCTATATTTATATTTTGATAACATTTGGATTAAAAATGATAAGTTCCAAATCTCATTGTCAAATTTGTCAATTGTTAATTTTTTACAAATTTAAAAAAACAATTAAGAATTTCGAAAAACAACCTCTTTTTAAGTATCATTTAAAAACAAATCCAGTTTCAAAAAGTTACCGTTCGAAACTTTTAGACAAGAATTTCTATACGAAAAAATGAACATATAAAAAATATAGAGCACAAAAAAATTTCCAAAATTTTTTTTTATATTTTCAACATTTTCTTGCGTCAAAATTTTTCACATACTATTGTCTATCTATATCTAAATTTTCATAAAGCTTGCATTTAAAAAAAAACCGGATATTCTTCGCATCATAGGTATTTATCGCTCCTTGAGTCAGATACTCTTGTTGAGTGTGTAGAATTTTAAAGAAACGATAAATAATTTATTTAATAATACGATTCTGAACGAAGGAAATTTACAATATAAAAAAGCCGGACATACTTCATACGATGGGTGTTCTTCGCACGACGGGTGGGTTTCTCTTGACGCGTGTATTTAATTTTAAAGAAACGATAAATCATTTCTTCAATAAAACGGTTCTGAACGAGGAAAGTTAATAATATAAAAATAAATAAGAAAAAAAATGTTAAAAAAATGTCCAAAAATTTTTTTTCACATTTTCTAAATTTTCTTGTGCCAAAATCTTTCTTATATGATTTTCTACCTATGTTTAAATTTTCATAAAATTCGGATCAAAAAATGATGGTTTCTGGGTCGTTTTTGTCAAATTTTGGGTAGTTTTTTCCAAAAAAAAAAAAAAAAATTGAAGAATTGAGAAATTCAAA